>JALLAZ010000632.1:0-13179 GCA_036939755.1 Stephanodiscus triporus | reverse complement strand
AAAACAAAAACAAAAACAAAAACAAAAACAAAAACAAAAACAAAAACAAAAACAAAAACAAGAACAAAAACGATGACACGATGGACCTGTCAAGGTCGATCGTTGACCTTGTCGTCTCCAAGATGGCAAACAAAATCGTCCAGGGCCTGCCGTTGCACAAGAACGGGACCAGCAGCGAGCAGAGCTAGTACATGACGCGATTGTTCGGGATTGTACTCTCATTGGAGGTGCAAAGGCGTCTACTCCTCCTCCTTGGGGTGGATGCTGAGGGGGTGAGCGTCCTTTGTTCCATCGTCGAACGTCAGATTGGCGACGACGACGCTGCAACAGCGGAGACTGTATCGGGGATAATCTTCGACGTCAAGGTGGCCTCAGGCGGATGGACGAACGCCGTCGAGGAGGAACAGGCGGGAGGGAGATGAGATGATGGAGCAGGAGGAGGAACGGGGGACAATGACAACAGTAGTAGTGGGGGGAGGCATCGCCACTGTCTCCGCCTCCATCATGACTGGACGGGGGGGGGTGTATTTTTAGTAGCTTGCAGCATGATTATGTAGTAACTGATAGTTACATGTCTTACCTTTCAATCAGCTGTAACCTGTAACTTTATCTAGTTTGTGTATCAGAAGTTACAGTTCCCTCAACCTCAATTCTGTCCGCGCACGGCAGATCGACTCTCAATAACCTTGCCCCTTAGTCTGTCCGTGTCCTTGGTAGCGTAAGCTAAAGCTCACCTCCTCACCACTGCACGCTGCACGCCTCAACGCAACTGTGTTTCTTCAGTAGAGAGAAGAGAGAGCCAAAAGCAGAACAGCGAGGTATTATCTTCTTGAGATCAGCAAAGGTAGCAAGAGATGCCGTGCCCTCCCCACCACATATCCAGTCTGTCTATCGATGGCGATGGCTGGATAATCGCTCGGAGGGATGAAAAGGAAGGTCGACAAGAAGACGCCGTCCAAGGATCTATCGAAATCATCCCGAGCTGTCAGAAGCTTTTGGAGGAGACGAAGCTCACTCTCTCTTCCGACGTCTTCGGCAACTCCGATGACAATAGCAACGACGCAAATGACGTCGCACTGGAACAACTGCCCTCACGTCCCAAACTTGCCACATGCTTATTGAAGGTGATTGCCGACATTCGACGTATGGGAGCACCCAGCGTGCGTGATCATCGCAGAAAGGAACAAAAACAGGGCGACGTTAGGAATGGGAGGCCAGCGAAGAAAGGGAACCGTCGGGTGGCGATGATGGAAGAGCAGAGAAAATTAAGACAAGAAAATGAACAACAAAAGCTTGAGCAATCGACACAACAGAGTGGCCAAGCTCAGCAGGACGAGGAAATGGAAGTACCCGATGGCGGCGAAGGTTTCGTTCGTATTGAGGATAGCAACGATCCAGAGCCTGCGGATGAATTGGAGATCCCAGTGGGGCTCAGGCTTGCCGCCGTGTTCAACTCCCTTCGGGTCCTCATTGACATCACTCGACCGATGCTAAACCATCCCAAAAGACAAGACTTAACGCTCAAAATGTTAAATGGCCCGTCAGTTAAGAGAGGTGATAACAAACATCGATATTTCCTAATTTCAAAGCATGTTTATTCGAAGGTTACCTATGGGTCCTGGAAAGATATCACGGGGGAGTACTCTAAACTGTTGGATGAGTTGCAGGATGGCTTGGAAGAAAGAATGTCGAAGTTCAATAATGATGGCCAGTATGAGTTGGTTGCAAAGGACTGGGTGGTGTCTCTATTCAATCATGAGCTGTTTATGAATGAGGAACTTCTAGCGAATACATGTATGAAGCTTTCAAATATGAATCCAGAAGGTGCATCGAAACTGCATGCAGCATTGATTGACCGTTTTGAGAACGATCACGATTATTCACAAGTTCTCCTTAAGGCGTCTATCAACAGACTTCAGAAAAGTCTCACTTCTGCAATATCGAATGTGTTTCGCGGTACCCGCCTAACCGTCTATGGCAGCTGCCTTTCTGGCCTTGCGTTGGAAGGGTCTCACGATGTCGACGTAAGCGTTTACATACCCGAACTGGATATGATGAAGAAGAGCTTTGACTCCGGGACTGTATCTGCAGATCAATATGAAAAAAGCATGCGAAGAGTCATCTTCAAAGTTCGAGATACATTACAGTTTTGTCGTTTTGAGAGATTTATCGACCTACTTGCTATTACGAGAGCTAGAGTTCCAGTAATCAAAGGGAAGATGTATGCACAAAATCCCTACACCCAAGATGGGGCACTTGCATTCGATCTCTGCTTCCTCAATGATCTCGCTGTCGTCAATTCCTCGTTGCTTAGAGAGTATTCATTATTTCACAAGAACGTGAGGATATTGATGTTGTCCGTCAAATCATTCGCCAAAACCTGCGGTCTGGCAAGCGCAGCAGATGGAACGTTGAGTTCATACTCGTGGCTTAACTTAGTTGTCTTTTATCTGCAGTGCCTTGGAATGTTACCAGTCCTACAGTGTCCGATTATGATGAAAGAGCACGGGCAGCAATCAGACCCAGCGAATCCTTGGCATTCCATAAATGGGTTAGAGACGTTTTATTTGACGAAAGAATTGGTTGAGTTGAAAAATATTTGGAAGCAATCATCCCGCGTCAAGTATGACAATTTAGGGGTGATACTCTATGGATTCTTCAACTTTTATTCTTCTATCTTCCCAGATAAAACTGTGGCCGCGTCCATCCGTTTTGGAAAGATATCTTTGCAGAAGACGGCCCTCCACTCAACGTCCAGGTTGTGGAGACTTTCGGTTGAGGAT
Source organism: Stephanodiscus triporus (assembly GCA_036939755.1). Classification (NCBI taxonomy): domain Eukaryota; phylum Bacillariophyta; class Thalassiosirophyceae; order Thalassiosirales; family Thalassiosiraceae; genus Stephanodiscus; species Stephanodiscus triporus. The sequence continues at coordinate 10,396 of JALLAZ010000632.1, read as the reverse complement.
CCATTCGAAACCTGCGAAAGTCATTGTCCGCATGATCTTGGATGCCACTTGAAAGAAGATGGACAAAAGCGCATTCGCGAAACCCTTGTGAGGGCGAAAAATGGCTTCGAAGCATTCCTAGGCATGCTTCCGGGGGAAACAATGCATGCGGACGGCGCTTACTCGATTTTCCTGAGTTCATGGCTTGGTCCTTCAAAATCAAATATCAAGACCGAATCGGGCTTAGCTGCTACTGCGAAGAGCAGGAACTGTCACCCACAAATTGCACCTAGTCTCGGCAGGGCTCATAATAATGAAGTACACCATCAACGTGCAGGTGTCAATGGTAGACATTTGAACAAAGGTCGTGGCTCTACTTATTACAGCACTACCTCCTCAACGCGCCCGGGGAAAAAAGGCAGTTACACCACAACAGTTTACGGCAACACTGATGAAAAAAGCACCAACGATCACCCTCGACACAGCAAACGTGATGGAAACGTACACAAAAGTTGCGGTACTACTTATTACAAAACTCCCTCAATGCATCCTGGGAGGAAAAATGGCAATGAAACCAAAATAGTTCACGGCAATACTAATGAAAAAAGCGCCAACGATCACCCTCGACACAGCAAACGTGATGGAGACGTACGCAAAAGTCGTACTACTTATTACAACACTACCTCAATGCATCGTCATGGGGGGGGAAATGGCAATGACACTGGCAACACGATAGAAAAAGCAGCCACTCAAACACCAAAAAAGACGTCCTATCAACCTGAACAAAAATACGACGAATAACCCAGGAGAATAATAGTGAAGAACATTGCAATCAAACGTCTTAAAAGGGTAGAAATTTTCTTTGATAAGAACAGCCATGTTGCTAGTCCATTAATACCTATCATCAAACGATTGCTACTTTACTGTTGGCTGCCCCTTGCAGTTGCCATATATTTAAACACACCCAGGGCAACCAATCCAATTGCAATTGGACATTGCCATGTGTCTAATGCAAGGTTTCTTTTGCAGTCCAATCCATGATCAAAAGAGGTGCAAAACCCATGATCAAAAGAGGACATGGATTGACCACCAAATTAATTATGCCAAGGATTATCACGTCATTACACACCGCCATCAAACAAGCTGTCATTGTATTCGCTCCATAGATGGGCTCTACGACCTACACAGATTCAAAGATGAATGATATATCACCACTGTTGCCACAATCGAGCTAGCCACCATTTTATTCACTTCATATACGGGCTCTACAACTCTTCGCAAATGCCGCATGGTGAGAACGATGCGATGCAAAACCTGCAGCTCAACCAACATTTGCACGACGATCCCACTGGGCACTCATCATCGCTCATACAACCGGTGGGTGTTGCTTCGGGGTTCATAGGGTATGCTACTTCGGGGTTGGGGTCATACGTTGCTTCGGGGGCAAACACCGGAACTTCAACTCCTTCGAGAGAAAATGACATAGGCATAGAGAGTTCAAGATTCCTATGCATGCTGTCTCCTCTTCTCAAATTTGTCTTCATGCGGTTTAGCGGTGTATCTTGGATCGACGTTGATTTCATGACCAACTTTTCTTTACCGACACGTACACGTTCTGTAACGCTGGCAAGTTCCGCCGATGACACGGCGAAGACCAAGAGAAGGCAAACGAATGATTTAAGCATATTGCTGCGTTGACAGGTGTTATGCAGTCTCTGAGGAGAAGTTTTGAGCGCGCATCGAGGTTGCGTAATAAAATGATGTTGTGAAGGCAGTGCTGTGTAATCTTGTGGTGGTGGGACGGCCGTAAGAAGCGATGAGGTGGTGGGAAATTTGCGCTTGAGAAGTTCAGGTGGATGAATTTGTGTAGTGTACATTACACATTTTACATGGGAATTTGTAATGTGAAATCGTCTTCCCTGGCGTGAGAAAAGGTTGAGATCGCCGACCGGCCGGCCTATCGTACTATCCCCCCAAGAGAATGGAGATCAGCCAGAGACAGAGTCAGCTTTGAACCATACACAATCCGTGAGTGTGATGAAACTTAAAAAGGGTTGAGAATAATGTCCCAAATAATCCTCGCAATCTTTTTAAGTCTAGTCGCTGCTGCCCCGCCGGGTGCTATTGCTAGTAACGGGAATGATCACGAGAGTGCTCGATCTCAGTTTGCAGGTCGCAGAACTCCTAGTCGAAATATTCGCCTTGCACGCCATAAGGGACGAAATTTGGCTGAGCGATCGGGAATACGGGTGGCCAATAATGTTAGGGATAGGGATGAATATCATAGAGCAGTTAAGGAGCGGCCGTAGAAAGAGAAGTTATCGGAAAGCACCAGTGCGACCTCAAAGATTGAGAGGATTTATATCAGGTCAATTTAAGCCACAATCACTGCGCAGATTGTCTTTCACTAGACTGGATCGGGACATACTAAAGTAGGCACATTTTCCAATTAAAATCTATAAGAAACAATACGATACTTCAGAGGAGGTGTGCGTAAAAATAATAAACATTTGATGTGATGAATTGTGTTACAAAACCCTACCATCACTGAGGATGAAGTTTCATTATTCTAGGAGGACTCATGAAATCTGCCAGGTGATCGTTCACACAGTCTTGCAGGTGCTTGTTGTAAATGCTGTCGTCAGGGACATGCCATACTCCTTGGCCACACAAGGTCCATTCTCTGGCGGGCCTGTTGTCTGCCAATCGATGTCGAACACTCCAAAAAGGGTGCTCCATCCTGAGCCTGCGGGCATTGAATTTGTTGCGCTCGAGCCTTTTCAGTATCTCCCAGTTGATTGTGAGCAGTTGAAATGGGCACCCGAACGGCCGAGTCCGCTGGGGCAACGACGAGTGAGGGAGCCGGAGGCGTTCACTGGACTCCAAGCCAGATGCCAAGAAGCAGCGCACGCTCTTCGGCATGACCTAAGAAAAATTGCGACAACTCCCTATTCTTTTCAAGACGCTTGATTGAGTCAATATCTGTGATGCGCGACAAGAGCCTGCTAATGATCTATCTTTGTTTATAGATGTCATGAAATAGGCAAGTGATCAATGCAGCGCATGGCATCATAAATGTCGTGTGTCCAATTCGTCCACGGCGTTTTCTTCTTGACCAAATCGTAGAACCATTCTGCCACTTTTTTCACGTGTATTCCTACTCTACATTTTAGATCGCTATCTGTCTCTTCGTTTTCTAGACCAGGATAAAAGTTTTCCAGGAGAATTCTTTCAATCATTTCTTTCGCCATTTCCTCCTCAGCTCGCCATATAACACTTCGAGTGTTGCTTACAAAACTTCTGCCACGACCTTTACCCAAGATCAACTGTTCGATTACTGAGGGGAGTAATATATTCAAGTCAACATTGAGGCAGGGCTTTTGAGGAGGGTGTTTAGGGTATTCCACGGAGCCCTGAGAGTTGCCATCAATGTCAATGAGCCGCACACTTTGATAGTCTCGTGAAACCAAAACATTGTTCAAATGATTGAAGTCGAAAGCCTGAATGCCCATTAGAGTTAAATCTCTGAAGGCTGTACGATGTCACCGTGTTAGTTGCTTGGATCTATTCACGAGTCAAAAAGCTACAATCTTTCGGCCTAACTCACCATTCAAAAGGCTAACGAGGAGTACTTTCACCGAGGTGATAGTAAATTCTGACTGCATCCTCTGAATCGACATCCTTTGGTCTTCGTCAGTCAATGAGCTGATTATTGTAATGTACTCTTCCATGAAACAGCGCATGGTGTATGAAGAAAAGTGCTCATCATATTTCGAAAGTAACATTAGTTCAAACTTGTACTCGTTCTGGTTGTATGCGTTCGTCGAAAGCCCAAGCCCGAGACCGTAAAAGTAGAGAACTCTTTTATCAGAGTTTAACAGGTTGGCAAGGCGGAGACGTTTAGCAAGTCCAGCTTCGGACGAATGTTGTAGGAAAATGAGCATTTTTGCCAAGCTGAAAGGTCTTTTGACGGCCGCATCCCAATATTCTTCTCCTTCCTCGGTGTTCGATTGAATACTCTCGGAGGTTGTGTTGTTCGATTGAATGCTCATGGACGCTGTTTTGTTCGAATGAACGTTCAGGGACGTATCATTTTTGAGGCCTACGTTCACACTAGTCCAGTTCTCGTCTCTATGCCCTCCATCCGGTAGCGTAAATGCAAGCTGGACCCTATGCACGATAGCATTGGCACCCATGCCAAGAATGTCACCTTCGCCGGGAGACTGAAATTGTTGGAGCGTCCCCGCAGATCGAGATACCATCATGAATGCCCTTTTGTCGCGGGGGTCGTCGGCAAATGAGAAAACGATTGGAAGTTTAGATGCAAGAGCCTTGCCGGTGACGAAGTCCCACGCACGCAAATGAGTGCTACGAAGTGTGTTTTCGAGGAGAGTCGCGGGGGCATTAGGCCTTTCTTGATGGACAAAAGTCCAGGGCACTTGATCCGTCCGCATCGATAGGTCAATGTCATCGTTGGCAGCATCCGCAGTAATCACCGCCTTTTCGCAGTCACTTAAAGTTGATGTGGAAGGCGTCTCTTTAGGATATCTGACGACAGAAAATATGACCAATGCGAAACGGCACCTTGCGTCCCAGGTTATGTACGGCGTGCCCTCTATCGTCGAAAGAAGAGAGTTATGAGATGAGACGCAGCACTTGTACTGAATGAATTATCGTCATTATCTAAAACTCACTTTTCAATCTTGCATTCAAGCCAAACATTAATTTCATCCTCTCCAGTTGGACCCTCAATTCCACTGCTTCGACTACCGTGATAGGAATGCGGAAGTAATAGAAAAAGAATGAGCATTCTACCGAGCGACGGACCCCTTTCCAATCAAACACACAGTTTTCTGCCAAGGCATTCCTCATTGATCCATTTCGCCAAATGAAGCAATACCTTGGCGTCAAGAAATAAAGGCAGAAGACCTTAAAATGTCTCACCTTCGAGTGGCAAATCCCACATGTCATCGCTCCCAAACATGGCCAGAATCAACCACGACTTTGCAATCTTGGAAGGACATTCATCGTGGCGGAGCAAGTTGTCGTTGACATGTCGCATCAAACGGTTTTTGAGGGTAGGTATGGTGCACTCCTTGGGAATCCTGACTTCCATCGTGCATAGGCCGGGGATTAAAAGCTCCACCTCGACCTTCGTCCCCGCTAGGACCTCGTAATGGGACTCGCTGCGCAACGGCGGCGATCGTATCACTCCATCGGTCTCATCATCGCCGTTCCCGCCCATCATCATCCGAACCCGCTTCGATTGTTGAGCTCGCGACGCCGATCTCGCGTGCCGCACAAGATCCCAATGACCACGGAATCGATCGCGAGTCGTCCCTCCCCCCCTCGTCAACGATTCGACGATGGCCTCGAGCTCGACCAGCTGGCGCTGGAAGCCGACGTTTTCCAACACGAACGGACGCTGCCTCGCGCAGTGCCTCAGGATGCCCCCCAGCGACTTGCCGTGGATCAGCATCGTCGCCGCGGCGAGGACGGCGGATCTGTTCTGTCCCGCCACGCAGAAGAACATGACGCGCCCCGCGGGCCGTCCCTCGCCGCGCCGCGCGCGGTTCTCGCGTCGTACGTCCGCGAAGAGCGTGCTGGAGGCCTCCAGGTGCTGACTGCAAACGATGCGTTCCTCCCGTTCGCCGGCCTCCCCCCCGACGATCGCGTCCTCCAACTTGTCCGGGCGTCTCGCGACGCGTTTCCTGTCGTGCAATATGGGATAGGTGTGCGAATCCTGACGGCAGTTGGTGAAGGCGTAACTTATCCCGCACTCTCGCAACTCGTCCACCGGGAGACGAGCGATGCCCTTTTTTTTTTTTTTTTTGCGGATGGATGGATTTTTTATTTATTTATTTATTTTCCCCCCCCGTGACAGCATTGAGTAAACGCAATAATACGGCAAGGGCAATATTCACACGAACAAACGCGAAGATGGACGCCAAATAATATCCGTCGAACTCACCCCCGACGCGCAATTGAGCACGGCGGTGACGTTCATCGATTTCAGCAGCGGGATATTCGCCGCGTGGCGCGCGCTGCCGATGATGATCCCCCCCTCGCCCCCGCCGCCGACTCCACCGTCGTCGTCGTATTCGTCTTCGCCGTCGCCGTCGAAGTCGTCGTCGTCGTCGCGAAATGGAATCAGCGCCGGGACATCGTCGTCCCACGGCTGTTCGGGTATAGGCTTGGAGACGTACCGGCGTATGACGCTCAGGCGGGACTGCATGTCCCCCTCGTCGAAAATCGCATCGTCGTCCGGTTCGTTCATTGTTATTATTTCCTCTCCGGCCTCGTGCGTCTTCTACGTCATGTGGTTTTTTATCGCCAGCACGTGACCATAATCCATTCGGTGGCATCTGGCCTTGCAGGCCCACGAGATCATCTGGCGCAAAGGCTGCGTGTTATCTTATTGGTGAATACGGTAGTATCGTACTTCACTATGGTACCAACAACACCTGTGGTGTTGTTGTTGTTTGTTGTGTCGCTTGCACGCAGATACCAAATTCCTACAATGAAAAGCTACGGAGAGAATGACAAATGACAATGAGGCCGTTGCGCCAACAACCCCCCAGTCGTAGGAGGGAACAATATCCAGTAGTACGATATCGTAGAAACGGCATCATACGATACGATATCCCACATCAAAACAGTGCAATAATAAAAAATGGAAGAGCTCATCCCCATAGCCTCCAAGCTGCAGGACGTCCTCGGCGCGCTCGGGCAGAACACCAACCTCGACCTCCCCCAGATCGTCGTCATAGGCGGGCAGTCGAGCGGGAAGTCGAGCGTGCTCGAGAGCGTCGTCGGCCGGAGCTTCCTCCCCCGGGGCACGGGCATCGTCACCCGTCGGCCCCTGGTCCTGCAGCTGTTCAACACCGCGAGTCCTCCGGACGACGGCCTCGACGAGGACGGGGGCGACGACGACGACGACGACGACTACGACGACGACGGTGTCGGCGACGGCGACGACGACTACGACGACGACGGCGGGGACGGCGTCGACGAGCGCAAGGCGGATCGTCGCGGGGGGGCGTTACGGCAGCCTCGTCGCGGAGGCGCCAACGACCGTCGTGGTCGTGGTCGGCGGCGGCAGACGACGACGACGGCGGAATCCGTCCCGACGGGACCGTCCCCGCCGTCGCAGGAATGGGGGGAATTCCTCCACCAGCCGGGGAAGCGGTATTACGACTTCTCGCAGATACGGGACGAGATAAGTCGAGACACCAACCGACTCGCGGGACTGCACTCCAAGGGCGTGAGTCCCACCCCGATACACCTCAAGATATACAGTCCTAACGTCCTTAGCCTAACGATGGTCGACCTACCGGGACTAACGAAGGTGGCGATCAAGGACCAGCCGGAGGACATCGAGGAGCAGATATACTCGATAAATTGCCAGTACGGGAGCAATCCCAACGCCATACTGCTGGCAGTCACGTCGGCGAATACCGACCTCGCTAGCAGCGACGCCCTGAAGTTGGCCAGGCAGCTCGATCCGAGGGGCGAGCGCACCATCGGAGTGCTGACGAAGCTCGACCTCATGGACCCGGGAACGGACGCGTCCGAGATACTCCACAACAGGATAGTGCCCCTGCGGAGGGGGTACGTCGCCGTCGTCAATCGGGGACAGCGCGACATCGACGCCGACCTTAGCATACGCGTGGGCCTGCGCAACGAGGAGCGGTTCTTCCGCACGCATCCGGTCTACTCCCGTGACAGGTCCATCCTCGGGAGGTGCGGCACTGTCAACCTCGCGAGGAATCTGAACTCCATACTCATACACCACATACGCGAATGCCTCCCGGAATTGAAGATACGCATAGCGAACATGATGGGGGACGTGCAGGGCGAGCTGGATGCGCTGGGCATGCCCGAGGGTTCCGGCAGGGCCGACGACGACCCTGGCGTGCTGGGCGGGAAGCTCCTGGGATTGCTGTCGAAATTCTCGGCCAACTTCGCGGCCATGATCGACGGACGCGCGAGCAACACCAATCAGCACCACGACGGCATGCCGTTGCTGCCCTCCTGTGGCGGCGGCGGCGGCGGGACCGTGACGATGGGCGGCGCCGTCGGGTACGGCAACGTCGCGGGCGGGATCGGGATGGGCATGACGGGGGGCATGGCCCTCGGGACGTCGTACGGCGCCGCCGGCGCCGCGACCGTCGGCGGGACCGGCGCCGACGAGCTCTACGGAGGCGCGCGCATATCGTACATCTTCCACCAGGTCTTCGGCCGGTCCCTGAATTCGGTCGGCGCCTTCGACGGCCTCGCCGAGGACGAAATCAGGACGACGATCGGCAACGCCAACGGCACACGTCCCGCCCTGTTCGTGCCCGAGATTAGCTTCGACATACTCGTTCGTCGTCAGATCCGTCGACTGGAGCAGCCGGGCGTGCAGTGCGTCGACCTCGTGTACGACGAGCTGCAGCGCATCGCGGCGCAGTCGGAGCCGACGGAGCTCACGCGTTACCCCAACCTTCGCGATCGTATGATGGACGTGGTGTCGTCGCTCCTGAAGCGAAGCGTGGGACCCACTCAGATGTGGGTGAGTAACCTCGTGCGCATCGAATTATCGTACATTAATACGAACCATCCCGATTTCATCGGCGGGAGCAGGGCGGTGGCGAGGCTCATGGAGAAGATGTCGATCGAGAAGGAGATTGCCGCCAGGAAGGCGGCGGCCGCCGCAGCCGCCGGACCAACGACGAGCGACATCGATAAGAGGAATGGCGTCATGACGCCGGTGAGGGAACGTTTGGACAGTCCGGAAATAGGGGCGACGCCCCTGTCCTCCTCGTCGCTGGAAAAGTACATGGACGACGGACATTCTCAGTCCCAGCACGGCGCCCCGCCGCAACACGTGGTGGTGGATCGCGGCATCGGCGCCGCGAACAACGCCGGGGGGGATTCCGGCGGGATAATGAACTTCATCTTCCGGGGGAACAACCCCCCCCACCACCACGCGGCGGCGGCGGCGGCGGGCGGGATGAAGCGATCGGATTCGTGGAACAATCGGGGGATCGTCAACGGCGGCGGCAACGTACGATCGACCAACAGCCACTACGGCAGCGCGGGAAGCATCGGGGGAGGGATGGGCGGCGGCGGCCCGCCGACGATTGTCCAACTCCCCCAGGTTCCCGACACGATGCGCCAGACCGACGCCCCTCCGTCCGACCGAGAGCGCGTCGAGACTGAGATCATAAAGTCGCTCATCGACTCGTACTTTTCCATCGTACGTAAGAATTACATCGACATGGTCCCCAAGACGATCATGTACTTCCTCGTCAATCACGTGAAGGACGAGATCCAGAACGAGTTGGTGAGCGAGCTGTACAGGGAATCCGAGGTGGGATTCCTGATGAAGGAGGCGAAGGACATCGCCGTGAGGAGGAGGACGTGCCTGGAGATGAGGGACCTGCTGGAGAAGGCGTTGGAGATCGTCAACGAGGTTCGGGATTTCAATACCTTTTCCAAGTAAAAGTATAGTATTAGTATACATAGCGATATGATATGAGAAGCGCGAGCGATCGGCGTTTTTGTTTACTGTGTCTACGTCGTGATTTCGCTTATTTCCCTATTCGAGCGCTCAAAACGGCACTCTCGTTAGCATCATCCCGTCCAAGCAAGCACTAAACATCCCTTCGAGCCCCCCACCCCCCGACGATCGCCAAAATATCTCGTCGTGCAGAAAACAAAATGGAAACCGATTTTTCCCGCCCGACGCGGCGCGGGATACATCCCAGGCCGTCGATATATATCCCGGATCATCATCTCTCTCTCTTCCGTCCCATCCGTCCCGTATAATAATATATCAACTCTCCTACTTTCCCACCACCCCGGCCTCGTCCATGGCGGCCTTCACCCTCGCGTCCCTCTCCTTCACCTTCGCCTCGTACGCCTCCCCCCGAAATCTCTTCGTGCTCCTGCGTATCTCATCGACGCTCGGTATGTCACCCCCGCCGTCGGGACCAAGGAGCCTCCCGCTCGTCCTGTACGATAGCATCGATTCCGCCATCCTCTCCAACGCCGTCGACGATTTGACAACGTCCCTCGCGTACGCCCCCTTGATCAATTCGGATTTGCCCGCCTCGAACGACTTCGCCGACGACATCATCTCCTTGGCGTATCCCACCTTCACGTTCGTCCCTCCCCCCGTCAGCGAGCTCACGTACAGTTTCATCGGCAGGATCGCGTCGTCGGCGACGACCGACGCGAAGTTCAACACGTAATCCCAGTCGCCGTTCCCTATCGCGGCGGCCGCTCCCGGGATCGCGTCGGAGCATTTCTCGATTCGGGGGAGGTATCGCACTGCGCATGTATTTATCGTCGTCGTCCGTCGTTTCGTCCGTCGTTCCGTCATTTCGACGCCGAGGTGGCGGGAGAGAGAGTCGGGGGGGGGGGGGGGGGA
>JALLAZ010000631.1:0-13189 GCA_036939755.1 Stephanodiscus triporus | reverse complement strand
TCCAAGGTACAATCATATGGTGCAAAAAAAGTATGTATGATGTTGCCATGCATAATTATAAGGTGTCTGTAAAGTATGGGGAGATGATTCTAACTCTAAGTGTGTGTTGAGGGATACCACAAAACCAGAAACCATGGTCAGTGGGCTGGTACCAAAAAAAGGGGGGAGCTATGGTACTTGTAGGGGCCATGTAGTAATTGGTACTAAAGTTTTTTATCCCCCCCATTTTCTCCCTATCCTTCTCCTCCTCCTCACTCAATGCCATTGTATTGTATCTTCCTTCCCCGTTTTCTGTTTACTATTTGATTTTAGCATTGTTGCTGTCCTCTTCCACCATCATACTGTATCTTCCTTCCCCTATTACTTCTATTTGATTGCTGTGTTGTTCCCTGCCGCCAGTGCCACAACATCCTCTTCGGGATTGTCAATCTTCCTCCGTTAGCGGTCTACATCCTGCCAGCACCGCCATCATACCGCCACACCACCCATTATCTTTTTGATTGCCACCACCTCTTCCTACACCCCCTTTCCAATGGTTGATTGTTGTTGTTGCGATTGCCATCATGATTGTATTCTGTCCCCTTGACGATCTGTCCCGTCGCTACCCCCGTTGTCATCCCAGTTGATCATCGCCAGATGATTCCCCCTTCTTCCCTCCCCCCTCCCGCATAAACGTCCTCCACTCCCGCATAAGCTTACGCTCGATCCATCGGAGCAACAAGAACCTCAACACGGCAATGACGGCACCATCCGTCGTTGTCGTTGCCGTCATTGTCAGTGTCAATCATCGCACGATGCCATCAACGGACCTTCCCTTCCCCCCTCATTGCAGGTACACGATGATGCCATATCAGTAATAATTTGTGTCGGTGAAGATTTGGTCTGCAGCCTTGAAATGACCCACCCCCCACCCCCCACGGCAGAGCAGCAAAACAGCTTTCGCATAGGGTGTTGTGAGGACGACATGTATCCCATATCTGTGAGGGAGGATTGGGGTCCTTCTCAAGGATGCGTTTGGACACTTTGGAGGAAGGAGCTGGATTTTTGTCATCGTTGCAAGTTTTTTGGTGGTGGTGGGACAATTTTCACCCCCTGGGCGTGCCAAACTCCCGATTCCGGCTTTGTAGTGGCGTGCACAAATGATACCCCCGTGCCACTATGTTGCCAAAATCGCGACAGCACACGAACATATTAGCAAATTATATCACACAAGGGTTGATATTGATGAAGATGGTGTTTGACAAAATTGGCGAGGGAAGAGTGTTTTGGTTTGCCTGTGAGTAGCATACAGAATTCTAAGAGTACTTCGGTAACTACTTATTTGCAAAAGAAACACATGGAACTTTTTTTGTTCATAGGTAAGCTAGCTTAGTTTTTTATGAGTACAGCCCCTAATATGAGATGAGTATGGGTTGGGTCTACAGCCTCAATCACCGCATTTCACCATGAGTTATTGCCTGGGAGTTGCCCAGATTTCTTGCTCACTTCCAAAAGCTTGGTCAGCATGAGCAGCCGTAATGTGGTGAGGACACATCCATATGCACACCCGCAGCATATCATGGTTGTGAAACACTTTTATATATATGACATTGATATATGGGGGCAATCTGCATTGGATCTATAGATTAGTCCTTGCCTCACTAATCTTTCTCATATTGTCAAGTTCCTGGTGGCTCTGCTGCCAAATGTTTTCAGGAAGTGTTGTACCGCCAATGATGAATGGATTGATGCCATCATCTTTCTAATTATCTCCAATTATGGCATGGACACTCTTGACTCCATTCTGCGCACTGAAATATCCTTGTTCTGTACTGGTAGTGGTCATTTGAGTCACTTTTGAAGCAATGAGGAGGATTGCGAATGTGAGTATCATCATTTTCTGTGCGGATGAGGTGAGGTGATGACAAAAAGGACTACGGGTGTAAGATATTGTTACTTCCAGGGTGGTCGGGACTTAACAGAGTGAGTTATCGGGTTCTTAGCCTACAACTAAGATGAGTTTTTATTGGCAAAGGCATCTCAGAGGTTTGAATATCGGAGGCAAATTTTTCGAGAAAGACCACCCAATCAAGGGAGGAAATTCTTGAGAACCTAACTCTGTCAACGTGGACAACACCCAAGGGAGATGTACAACACACATGTAAGTGTGACTCTGCTCGTAAAAAAAAATACAACCCCCCATACTCAACAATGCACCAGCTCTGTTTTAGGGCTTTTCCCCAGCCTCATCAGAGCCCCCGAGCCCCCCTTCCTAGCTGGATCTTGCAAACCATAGAAACCTTGTTTTACAATTACATATCCCACGTAAGTCGCTCTTGAGATTTATGATGTTTTTTTGCTGAAGTTCTTACCTATAGCCATTTGTATGACAGCACAAAGTTGACAGTCTTTAGTGGTTGCAGTTTTCAAGAGGGAGATGGTGTTTGACTTCCAAATGATTTTGAATTCTAAATGAGATCGTCGGCACCTTTCGGCGACCTCTGCTTTGGTGTTCAATTTGATGTTCCTCACATGAGAAAAGAGGTGTCAAGCAAGTGCAAAGCAGTTGTCTTGCTTGGGGTCGATTATTATTGGGGATGCTTGGATAGATGTTGGTGGTTCGTTGAGGGGAGAATCAGTGAGTGTTACTTTATCGGTAGAGTCATCGTTGGCGCTGGCGCCATCAATTGAGTCTGTCAGGTCGGAGTTGACACATGGCCGTAGCCGCATGGCCAAAGTAATGGGGATGGTGGTTTTGACGTTGTCATCGATATGAACACATAGCGGTGGGGATTCATTTGGGGCAGATGGTTGTGGTTGTGCTGAGAGAAGGTGCGGATGCAGCTCGAGCGTGTGAAAGTTTGTTTGATTTTTGGTTGAACGCCCTATTTATTCCTACCAAGTCATGTAGCTCCCATACGCCAGTATGGGTGTGGAAAAAGAGATGGGCATCTTGCCTCGCCGAAGCGTCGAAGCGCACGCGACTCACCATTTCCGACGGTCACCTCCCCATAAAAAATAACGTATAACACACCATGGCACCGTTCAAGAAGACCAGCACCGCAGAAAAGGGAGCGCAATCCTCCTCCACCACTTCGTCGGCCGCCATTGATTTCGATGCCAGACGCTCCGCCCGGGCCCAGGTTGTCGCCGGGCGGTACATCGCCGACGACGACACTTGGATCGAGGCGTTGGCCGTTTGCGAGACAGGGACAGGGGCAGGGAACTCCGCCGGAGGAGGCACGACGAAGAAGAGCGGCGGTGGCTTATTCCGCAAATTCAAATCCAAGGGCAGTACCAGCGATAGTAACGACGATCATGCGGACGACGCCGACGTCGACGCCGACGTCGCGGCGGCGTCCCAGCGACTCACGATCCGCCCGTACTTTCAGTCCCAGAAGACCGGAAAGAGGGAATGGGACGAGCCCCCCTCGGGGGCGTCGAACATCGTGTACGCCACGCCGGAGGCCCGCAGGATGGCCCACGCGCAACTGGAGGAGATGCGATCGTCGTTCGCGCTGGCGGCGTTGGCGCGACGGCAGGACCGGGCGGAAAAGGAACAGGAACAATCAAGTGGGGGTGGGGGCAGTAGGTTGTCTACTATGATACCGAGGGCGTTCAAACGAACGTCCGCCGAGAATGCGGATGAGAATCAATTGTCCTCGTCGCTCCTGGGGAACAGTCATGCGAGTAGACGTGGCAGAGGATTGTCGGATAGGGGTGTCATACCAAAGTCAATCCTCGACGAATCGAAAGAAATGGCTAGTGCGATTGACACGAATAGCTACGAGGCTGATTTGCAACGGGCGATGTTGATGAGTTTGGAAATAGGTGGGGGAAGCGTCATGGGGGCTGGTGATAGTAAGCATAGGTGCTCATCCAAATCCGTGCAAAGTAGTCCCACCGCTACTTCGGGATTGACACGAGCGGAGGAGGAGCAGTTGGCTATGGCCGTGGCATTGAGCCTATCCGAGCAGGAAGAGAGACAAAGTAAGAATACCAGGAAATCCAGTCAAGCCGACTGTGATCGTGATTTTGATGGCGGAGGGAAGATGCCTGCAGTACGCCACGCAAGAATAGGTTAGCGTGCATAAGTCAATCGGTATAGTAAACCTAGACGATCGTGCTTGGTTTCAACGATGAGTGGATACATGATTTGCTTAGATCCCGCATACATGCCAACTCATCCAAATTTGTCATTCTACCGCTATCATATTATCGTAGTACGCGTTAGTTAGCTGCTCTCTCACTCAGTTGATGAATTTATTGGAATATCGATGGGCATGATGTTGTGACTACAATGGTGGAAACGTGTGATCCGTTGATTTCCGTTTGTAATTTCAACAACTAATCTACTCTTTAACCAAATAAGCATTTCTTTCGTAGAAGTAATCCAGTGTGTGCGCAATATTGTTACCAGGTAGTACCAATATAATAATATGGTACCTTAATTGCTCTTACGACACGCAATTTATGGTTCAGGCATTGGGCTTAGCAAAGGTCCTCATCCACATGGGAATAGATACGATACATCTTGTCTTAGGGGTTTTAGGAGTCCTTTTTTGCGCACCACCGTGTAGGTCGATATGGTACAATAGAAAGAGTATGGTAGAATTTTTCCGCGCGGGAGGAGGCCGAGGCCGAACAAAAATCCCCTCCCCGAAGGAGGGACAAGTTAGGCATCCGAAGGTTCACTCACATCGTCTCCGTGATGTCATACTACGAAAATTCCGGTGGCGGATACACAACGCCGCCGTCGCAATGGAAGCGAAAGCGTCCATCTGAGGGGGGGCTTTCTCCCGAGCAAAATGCTGCCACTCCCACGGCGGGAGCGGCGGGAGACTGTTTGACTAACGACGACATATGCGGGTACAACGCCATGGGCATTAACAGCAACTTTGATTCCAGCATTAATAATAACAATAATGATTCCTCCCCGATAATATTTAACTTCGTCGACCACACCGGGGACAACAATTCCTATTTGAATTTCAACAACAATGGCGGCATTCTACATCAACAACAGCACGCCGACGGGGGGGGCGGAGGCGGATCCATGATCGGCATCGCGGAGGACAGCAACAACGATAGCAATTGGCAGGTGGTGCCCGATTCACTCGATCATCTATCGCGCGACGAGCTGTGTCGGATGATCTTCAGGCTTGATTACGAGCGAAACGCTCTGCGGGACTCGCTCTATCAGACGCAGCAACAACATCAGCAACAGCAGCATCAGCAGCGGGTGAACAGTCAACACCTGACCGCATCGAACGCGATGGCGATGATGGCGGCATCAGGGTTCGCAGGCTGCGGCACGAATCAGTTGATGAATGCCGATTACAGCAACAACGTCATGATAAGGAATGACCACGAGGCTACCGCAACAACACCTCTCATTCGAGCGGTATCTTGCTTTATCAAGCAACAGCAACAACAACAACAGCTATGGCTCGTCGGTTCAGCCCGGCAGCGGCAGCATCAACAGGATGAGGTCAATCCAATGACACGAGATGGAGGACTAGAAGAACCAGCGCCATCCGAAAGAGAAGGAGGAGCAGTTTGCGGCGACGGAATTCAAAGAGCACCCGATGGCGACTCCACTCGCCTCCCTAGCCACCCTGTTTCCGCCCTCACGACGACAATGACAATGACGCGGGAGGAGATCTTGACTTTGCGGGCGAATCTCGGTCGGGACCTTGTGCATTCGATCCGTACATTCGCCCTGCACGGCGGAAGGCGGATACCCAAATCCACCATTGTCAAATGCGGCATATCACACGATGTGGCGCGAGCCATCGTGGATGGCGACGTGGATGGCGGGGTGATGACGAAGGTCGGCGAAAAGAAACGCTTGATACGGTGGAGGGTTGAAAACGACGTCGGGATCATGCGCGTGCTGGGGAGGGACGAGAGGCTTGTCCATCCCGTTAGGCACAGCGGGACGGGTATCTACGTCGTGTCGTCAGCGGTGGCAAGGGCAGCATCGGGGGCTTCGCCGTCAACGTCGTCGATGCAACTGTGTGATTTGTCCCATTCTTCGTCACATCCGTCCTCGTCCGCCAACAATAATGCTAACGTCATGTACCATTGGGCGAGGTTCGTCAGTCTAGAGATAAAATACGACAAGCGGGAGAAGTCATTGACATACATCGCCAGGACTGTTGCGGCGGGAAGCGGAAGGCCAGAGAAAGTTCCCGAGATCGTTAGGTACAATCGGGGAGAGAGGGAAGATTATCCTTGCCAGTAGATTATCTTGAGTTGAAGAAGAGGGCTCTCTCTCTCTCCCCCCATAACCTCGAACGACTCACTGCGCCTATTGTGGCGAAATGACATTTAAGGCTTTTATTTGTGCAAAAAACAGCTACATGAATCTCATACGTCGGTTACAATTGAGGACCGCAAACGTCGAAGAATAAGTTCGCCGTCGGCAGATAGAGTGACGGCGCGGAAAATATTTCACATACTTTTTAACTTTTATACACATCAAGAGATGGACTTCTCTCCAATAATGCGGCCTTTTCACGTGAAATATTTGCTTAGTCCCCACCACCGTTCCAATGAATTTTCGATGTCCCCACACACTATCTACCTGTCCACCTTGGTTACGCGAGTTTCTACCATACATGATGAAAACGAGGAAAGAACGCACTGGGGGTAAGAGACGACGGACGAAGGCGAACGACAAGAAACGCCGACGAAACAACGGCGAGCAAATTGAACGGGCGGACCCAAGAGCCGACAAACGAAACGGCATAAAATATCGACCACCTTGTACATTTACAACATAA
Organism: Stephanodiscus triporus; assembly: GCA_036939755.1. Taxonomy (NCBI): domain Eukaryota; phylum Bacillariophyta; class Thalassiosirophyceae; order Thalassiosirales; family Thalassiosiraceae; genus Stephanodiscus; species Stephanodiscus triporus. The sequence goes on along the minus strand of JALLAZ010000631.1, from coordinate 6,422 downwards.
AGTAAAACAATCTACTATCTATCGCACTCACCCTCCATGCCCCGATCCCTCAAGTAATAAAGCTTCGCCCTCTTGATCCTCTTCCCCTTCTTCTTCCCCCTGTTGACGAATCCCTCCTCGAGGACTTTCAGCGTCTTGACCATCGGACTGTGAAGCTTGATCTTGCGTTCCACGTGCTCCCCTGTTGGAAGAATGGTACATCAAGGGAGAAATTCGGCGTAATAATATTTCATAAAACGAACACGCGAGCCAGTCGAACCGACGGTTCCGGCGTCGAAGTATAAGCAATGCGCGGAGAAGAGCGAGAAATTTAACGAGAGTGATAAAAAAATAAACACGGACGGGGTCGGTCCGACTCCGATGTTACTCGCCCCAGGCCAATACCTCTCTCACCGTAAAGCACGTCCTTCAGGTATATCGAAGTGTCCAGTCCCCTGTTGATCCGCCCCAGGACCACCCCCCGGACGTGATCGAGCCTCTTGTTGTTCGCGTTCGACGCGCCTCCGTCGTCCAATATCCCGAGCTCGATCGCGTCACCCACCCTGAAGGGCACGTCCCAAACCTCCGGCTTCGATTTCATCGACAGGACTTCGGCCTCGGTCCGCAGAGCGTGGAAAAGCTTCGACGCGCGCTTGCGCGGACTGCGGAACTTCGTCCTCCCCCCGACGTCTCGGGGATGATCGCCGTCCGGACGATGGTGGAGGTAGGGCATGTCCGACGGCTCGACGCCGGTGTCGTACCTGGTCTTGGAGGGGTACAGGGTGTACCCCCCCGGCGTCGTCGTCGGCGTGGGCCTGCGCGGGTCCGGCGGATCGGAGTCGGACGTCACGGGCAACCCCGCGTATCGCGGGAAATTACGCGAGTCGGGCATATTCCCCCGTCGCGAACGCGGATTCGACACCGAGATTATTCGTTCCCTCGCCCTCGCGATCTGGTCGGGGGTGGCACATCGCGAATACGAAGGAATAACAATGGACGACGATCCGACGACGATGGGGGGAGGGACGATCGACGACGACGACGACGACGACGACGACGCGCGAGGGACGACCGCGGGACGACGACGGACGGTCGTCGTCGCGGATGCGGCGGCCCGATGGAGTGAGGACAGGAGCAGGGACGGGATCATGATGATGTATATTTGGCGGAGCCGAGGGAGCTTAAATCAAGGGCCGGGTGTGCGGACGGGTGCGCCTGAGTGGGGGATGGATGGTGGCAAAATTATTTTTTTATTACCGCCGGAGACACGATTATTATTATTTTTTATTTTTTATTTTATGATATGGTACGTATGGCATCTGTATCGTACGTACTCCTGCAGAATACAGCAATACGGAGTACGGATTTCAGAGTACGGATTACGGATTACTGTACTTAAGTAAGTACTCCTACTCTACAAAAGATCCAAATCCCCAAAACATCCACATGCCATAATATTCATTCGATAAAAAGAGGATACGATATCTACTCAATTTAGACGCAGTAAAAGAGGTTCAAACAATGGTCGGTCGCGTCTTCTCCACCGTGTATCGCGTCGTCTTGGTCGGACTCAGCCTGTCGGCGCTCGTGATGTCCATCATGTCGGCGACGAGCTGCGCATTCATAGAGTTCAACCACCAGTACAAGGACGACCGCCGCCAACTGACGTTCGCGTCCGCGGACCCGTCGTCCGAGGGCGGCGGCGGGCATCGCGCTAGGAAGTTGCCGCCCTCCACGGCCATGCCGTCCGACGAAGGCACTTCGCAGGGCGATGCCGCCGCGACGACTACACACGCCAACGGCACCGTGACGACGACGCACGCCAACGGCACCATGACTACGACGCACGCCAACGGCACCGCGACGACGACGCACCCCAATGGCACCGCGACGACGACACACCCCAACGGCACCGCGACGACGACGCATGTCAACGGCACCACGACGACCGCCGCTACTCACGCGGCGGCGCCATCCCCCTCCGCCACTCGCCCCCCGGCCTCCGTCCCCGCCCCTACCGTCGTCCAGGGCAGCGCCTCGGCGGTCTCGTCGGCCTCGTCGGCGGGGGCGGTCTCGGCCGGGGCGGCCGCGGCCGCGGCCGGCGAATCCGGCCTCTTCTGCGACGGCACCAAGTCCGTGTGGATCACCGACCTCTGGGGGGGGACGTTCGAGGACGTCGAGGGGATGATCGACGACGAGAGCGACGGGAATCAATCGGAAAAGCTCGCGAGGAACGCCGCGATCGCGGCGGCGATATTCGGATCCGTGGCAGTCATCATCCTCGTTCTGGGGACCATCGTCGGATGGAGATGCGCGTGCGAGGGGTCGATCGTCGGCCTCGTATGCCTCATGGCGTGCGTGTCGCAGGGGGTCACTTTCCTATTCTTCAACAGCGTGAGGTATTGGTGAGTCCGCTGAGGAAGGTTGTTGATTTGTTCGTCCAGTCGTTGCGTGGGGGGTGGAAAAAGAGTTCTTTTCGACCCTAACGGATTATATCGTGCGTACCCCGCCACGCGCACCCGAATCCGCACCTTTTTTCAGCGATGGAGATATTCTAAATGAGATCATCAATCAGAAGCCGTGCGTTCTTGGAGTAGGCGGGAAGGATGCCGTCGCCGCCCTTATCCTCTACGCCATCGTAATGGTCATGGTGTGCTGCCTTCCCAAGGCCGACCCTTACGGATTATGCTTCAGGAGGGATAGGGAACCAGTAAGAAGTTTCGATCCGGTGGGGGATGGGGCTTCCCCCGGTGGCGGTAAATTGGGAATATTAGGTAGTAGCAAGAATGGCAGCTCTGATGCCGAGAATGGGAATACGGCGAGGAGCGGGCGGGAGCACGATCGGCCTAACTGGTTGTCGGAGGAAGAAGCAAGAGAGAGGGATCACGAAGAGAATGAAATTATCTAGACGGGGAACGTATGAGTTCGGCAATTGTTGTACATGGTTGAATTGGGAGTATAGATATGAGTTGTCTCATCTGAAGAAGATCCTATTAGTGCAGTGCCTGTGAACTGGGAGATTTTGTTTTGCGTAACAGTTAAGTGCGTACTCTTCCACGGAAGCAGTCGAATCCTTCTCTGTTTTGTCTGATTATGCCTACCTGCGTCCAAAAGTCTGAGTGGCCATAAGTAGAAGTATCCATTATGATTTGCAAATGAATGATGCAATCTTTTTGTTGTCATGTTATTATTTTATGTAACAATGCCCCCTTATGCACTTCTGACTACATGTATTGTATGGTATTCTCCCTTAACCTGGGTTTGGGGACGCAATACTAGTTCCTTCCGTGATGTGGGTTCATTTTTCGTCCTCAAACCTGGTGGTATGTAAATACTTCCGGGTCATTTATCTAGCTTTGCCACTAGATAATTGTTTGGTAAAAACATACCACCAGGTTTGGGGTCAATTATTTACCCCACATCAACAAGTATGTCTACATACCTTGGCGTGACGTGAGTTGTGCAAAAGTTCGAGGGAAGGCGTGACCTCGCTAATCCCCCCAGACACAAAATCTTGCTTCCAACTTCACGCTTATATCATCGTATCGATGTCATCGCCACTGCCGCCGCCGCCACCGCTGCCCCAAATCACGGCGCGGAACCTCCCCATGAGTCCTGTGCAGGCACTAGGGGGCGTGGCTCTTTCTCACCATTCTCCTTCCCCTTGTTTTGGGCGCCAAAAGGGCACCCGTCAAAAAATTGAGAGATGGGCGGGGCCGCGACCTTAGGTGACCACCATTCTTGTCAATAGACACAACAGCCAATCAAAGGTTGGCTGAGGTGGTGGGGGGGGGGCTATGTGATGAGATGCACCCGAGGCAGAACACATGGGGAGAAATTTTGCGGCAAACGGGGCGACCAAAGAGAGAGAGAGAGAGAGAGAGAGAGAGAGAGAGAGAGAGGGACCGGGCGTCGGCCTTAAGCGGCTGCCCCTAGCCACTACTTTACACAACAACCAACCAAAAATAGTGCAAGCAATGAGGAGGGTATTTGGTACAAGATTCGGTCATTTTGGATGGCAATTTGATTCATGAAGAATAAAATGAAACAATGCACCCCGTGACCATCACGGTCCCAAAAGATGAAGAAACACACAACAACCAATCAAAAGACAGTGTCAGTGATGAGGGGAGGTGTTATGACAAGATGTGACGACAGCAGAACGTATGGGGGGGACGAGTTCAGGCAGTTTGGGGTGGCAAATGAGGCAACAAAAATAAGAAAATATAACAAATCATGGAGTTAGGCGGCCGCCTGACGATGATTTACACAACAACCAACCAAAAATATGCAGGAACGATGGAGGGGGGATCATTCAGGATGCTCAATCCAATTGTTAGACTTACTTTCTTAGTTTAAAGTCCGGTCCACTTCTAAACTTGTTAGATCTACAGAATCCCCTAGTATAGTCACCGTCTTTATTCATGGATCTTTGATTAGGGCAACGATCTCCAGATGTGTTCTTCGCCTTGCATCAAAGAAGCATGCATTGTTTTGTTTCCTGGTACATACTAACATTTTCATTCCATTGGCATTATTTACGTTGCAAACCTGCAAACTCCGTGCTTCCCCACATAATGCGCATGGTACCTCAACTGCAGTCAGAATATTTCTATGATGATTCTTGCAGTTTGATGTGAGTAAATACCTCTTCTTATTGCATCCAATTGTTAAACAATCTTTTGCTCGTTCAATTCATTTGCACATTTGTAACAAATCTTATGATGTTTATGGTGTGCTTCCATCCCGTAACTGCAAGATGAGGGGATCTTCAAGAACTCCCTCCCATCATTGGCAGCACATATAAAGCAATGGGTATTTGGATAATTACCCTTGCAGGCCGGCCATAACTTGTCGTCGTAGTCATCATCGTTTCCATCGTTGTCGTCATTGTTTTCATTTCCATCATCGTTGTTGTCATTGTCGTTTCCATCGTTGTCGTCGTTGTCATTTTTGGTGTTTCTGACCAGCCTTGTCTGTGCTGGGAGTCCACGTAGACATTTTGGAACGTTACTACGGGTCGGGTAACACTTGAGAAAAGGGTTTCTAGCTACTTCCTAGTGAGTTTCTAGCTACTTTTCCGATTTTTGCTAGCTTCACCCGTGATAAAACGTATGTACGAAAAGGGTAAACGTAAAACAAAGCTAGTGAGATAAAAGTTACTCCAAGTACTCTAAGTTGCTAGCTTTGTTTTACATTTACCGTTTTCGTACATACGTTTTATCACGTGTGAAGCTAGCGAAAATCGGAAAAGTAGCTAGAAACTTGCTAGGAAGTAGCTAGAAAACCTTTTCTCAATTGTTACCCGACCCGTAGTAAGAGGTTTTTTGACCTTCGCACTTCGAGGCGTTCCAAAAAACCATACTTACCCACTTCCTGGTCAGTTTTTCCGTCCACAAAATTGTCATCGTCATCTTCCTCGGACCAGGTTCTCAATCCCATCCCATCCTCCAGGCCGACAGAAGAAGAAGAAGAAGATTTTTTCGAGCTGTCATCCGCCGGCAACATGCCACTCGTTTTCCCAATGCGAGAAGTAGACAAGGGGGGATGGTTTAATACCGTATATGACAGTCCCGGCGTCCGACTCAACTGGTCGCGCTCGTCCGGGTCAAGCATGACATGGTTACGAACGGGGCTCATTGCCTGACACATTTGACAGGGTCCTGTCAACTCCCCACCATCACCGACAAAATGTAGGGCGGTACATGATCCACACCACCATGCGTTCCACAGGGGTGGGTGTGCCGCCGGGGGAGGGCTCTTGGAAGCGCCGGCTAAAACATCAGTGAAATCGACCGAAACGCCTGGCGTATCTTCTGCATCGTCGGGGGCCTCCTCCGCAACGGCGGCGCGTGGGTTATGATGACACATTTCACTATTTTTTTCCTGGGCCAAGGTCTTGGCGGCGCGCAATGGTGAATCACGCGTAGAAGTGGAAACTTTTCCCCCATTAATTTTTTCAGCGGATGCCCCCACACGAGCAGCAGCGGCAGCGGCGGCGGCGGCGGTAGCAGCGGGGTGAGTTTGGCTGACAACGGCCCGTCCACCGCGTTGCTTGATGACACGCGGCGGCATATTGTGCGGTACGACAACGATAGCTTGGTTATCTTCCGCGGAGGATTGATGCCGTCCACCTCAACCAAATGAGATCGCGGCAGGAGGTGCAATTATGACATGTGAATATTATTCTATGCGTCTATATGCGCACATGCGTACTTGCTGATGGCTTTTTACCTCTACGCTCAACAAAATCACGCAAAAATTGACCAGAAACATAGGACACCATCCAAAAAGGGAAAAAAACAGGAACATCAAAAGTGTTCCAACGTCTATGTTTTTCACGTCTACGCTCAAAGAAATCACAGCCTTAGAGAGTGGAGCATTCCCAAAAACACAAAGACACAAAACACAAAAACACAAAAACACAAAAGCACAAATTTGTG
>JALLAZ010000630.1:0-13270 GCA_036939755.1 Stephanodiscus triporus | reverse complement strand
TGCAGGAAGTAGGTAATTGTCGCAGTGACTACTTTAGTACCGGATTAAAAACATCGATGACCCATGACATCCTTTTGGCGATAAGGCAAAAAACGTACGAATTCGTAGCTACGAATTCGTAGAAATATTGGCATGTACAACTGGAAAACTCTAAGTCCGAAAAAAAAAATCCCCCTTACTCCTAGGTACGTAGGATAGCGTACCTGAACATACCAGGAAAATCAGGACGCCATCCCGGAATCGAGAAACATACAATTTCAGATGGAGGACATATAGTCGACCCCTTTTGGATATTAGGTGTAACAGATGTCCTAATACTTACTCCCACGTGAACGTAGTGAGTACGTAGATACCGGGAAGGAATGCTTTGCGGGGTGGTGTGAGTCCGTCTGTACTTCGTCTTCTTCTGTGTGTCCGCCAGCCCGCAAGTGGAAGATCGGGCGCAAGATGATGTCGGAGGCGACGACACCATCCTCCGCCGGCGCCAGCGCCAGCGCCGTCGCTGCGCCGGCAACGGCCTCCTCCTCCTCCTCCTCCTCCTCCTCCTCCTCCGCTCCCGCCAAGACGACCGCGAGCGGCAACAGCGGCGGCCGTCCCGTCCATCCGGCGTTCGTGACGACCTTCGGGCCCGGTCGCGGATCCGGCAGCTCGGAGCTGTCGGCGTGGGCCTACCTCTCCCGCCCCCGCCCCCGCCATCATCGTCCGGGGGAGGTCGAGTTCGAGGATGAGGATGAGGATGACGAGGGGGGGACTCGTCACCTCCCCAACCTCGTGACCGCCCACTCGAACTCCCTCCGGATTTACACCGTCCTGCCCCACGCCGGCACCCTGGCCCTGGCGGCCGTGTACGACAACCTCGCCGGCACGATCGTGTCCCTCGACGTCGTTCCCGACGGGACATGCACCCACCACCCCTCCCGCACCTCCTCGTCCTCGTCCTCGTCCTCACGACGACGACGACGACGACGACGTTACGACGGCCTACTCCTGGGATTCGCGGGACGGCCACGCCTGTCCGTCGTGTACCCCTCCTCGGCAATGGCGGGATCCGCGGCCGGGGGGGTGCTGTTGGCGTCGTCGATAATCGACTTGTCGTCGGCGTTGTCGGGGGCGAGCGCGGGGGGGACGGGATACGCCGAGGTGGACGTCGTCGTCGCCGTGCTCCCCGGGGGGTGCGGCGGCGACGACGGAGACGACGACGGAGACGACGGAGACGAGGACTATGACAAGGACGACGACGATCCGCCCCGCGTTTCGGTGGTGCTCGGCGGGGGGGTGGCGATAGCGACCTTCTCCCTCCCACGGGGACCGAGGCCTCCGGAGGGGGACGGCGGCGTCGCGCCCGTCCCGACCTCCTGGTGGAGGGTGGCGTCCGAGCCCTACGTCCTTCCCCTGTCGTACCTCGCCGCGAGGGCGCGCGACGATCCCAACTCCGCGTCGTCGTCGTCGTCCGCCGCCGCAGCGATGATGGCGTTGGTGTCGAACAGGGGCGCGACGAGGGGGAACCAGCCCGCGACGGGGGCGCCGACCTTCGCGGTGGGGACGACAACGACCGCGGGATCGGGATCGTCCTCCGCGAGCCACGGGATCGGCGACGTCGTCGACGTCGCGTACCTCGGCGGGTACACCGAGCCAACGCTGTTGATACTGCACTCGAATCCGAATAGGGGGGGAGGGAGGGCGTGGGCCGGGAGGATGGGACGCGCCGCCGAGGTGACGACGACTGCTACGTCCGCCGCGGCGACGGCGACGACGACGACGACCCAGGGGGCCGCGAAGGATGACGACGACATGGACACGGACGACGGGAAAGGCGGTGGCGATGACGGCAACGTCGGGTGCGTCAGGTCAACAACGACGCCCACCGGGACTAGGTACGGACTGACCCTCACGGCCGTGAGCGTCTCGATGCACCAGCGTCGGTCGGTTGTTCTGTGGAGCCTCCTGGATGCGATGCCCGCGGACGCGTGGATGCTGGTGCCCCGGCCCCCCACCGCGAGGGATGGGGGGGGCGTGCTTGTGTGGGGGTGCAACACGGTCGTTTACGTCGGCATGGGGGGGAAGATCGGTTGCGCGCTGGCCGCGAATGGCTTCGCGAGGATCGGGTGTCCCCCGGGGCTGATCCCCCCCCCGGGCGACGGCCGCGGGAGGCCGCCGTCGGCCGCGCACCTGGAGCCCAATCCGAGCCCGTTGCCCCGCCTCGCGCTTCAGCTGGACGCCGGATCCCGCGTGTCCTTCGTGACGGACGACGTCGCGCTAGTCTGCCTCGGTAACGGGACGCTGCACTCGCTGGAACTGCACGACCGACGCGCGACAACGACGAAGGCAACCGCGAGCGGCGGCCGGGGGGACATGTTCATGAGCCTGTTCCCGTTGGGTCACAGGGTAGGCGGGCTGGGGAGCGTGGTGAGCTGCCTGTCGGTGTTCAATGCCGATGCGGCGTGTCACTCCAAGATCGTGAGTCGTTATCTCGGAGAGGTGGTGGAGGAGGAGGATAACGACGGGAGGAGGATCGCAGATCGCTTGAGTGCCGTCGTGAAAGAAGATCCCACGCCCGATAACGATGATGTAGTGTCTACGTATTACAAGGAGAGAACGTCTTATAGGGGAGGACTGCCGAAAATCCTATCGAGGGGTCTGGTATTCGTCGGGTCTAGGATGGGAGATTGCTCGCTGTTAGCATTCTCGTTGAACGAACCCACCCGACTCGTATTGACGGACGCCGTGGACAATGATGGTGGTGCTATGAAGAGGAAGCGTAAGACAGAGGAGACAGCATGGCCAGATGCATGGAGTTCGATGTCATCGGGAGCGGCTGGTAATGGCATCAGCGAACCCATGATGAAACAGCCTCGGTGTGATAATGGTCAAGCTGTTGAGATTTTGGACGAGGACGAAAATGATGATGATGCTGACGTCGTCGATCACTCTTGTGATAATAACTCTACAACGCTGACGGAGGACGAGGTCCTTCGACTTGAAGAGGAGGAGTTGTACCGTGTGGACGATGAAATCGTCGATGGCACCGCTCCAAGCATCATTTCATCGTGTTGTGAGGAAGGTGACGCATTCGACGATGAAGATAGGTACGATGATGCCGTTAGTTATTCGGACGCCGATGGAGCACCCAAGACACCCCATCGTCGTCGTCATCGGTCGACGCGTAATCTCTCCATGTTCGGATCGATCCGCGCTCTGGATTCTCTCACCGGCCTGGGACCCCTTGGTGGCGGGTGTTACGGGCCAGTGGCGACCTGCCCCTCTTTGACAGGAGGAGATGATGCCATGGGCGCGGCGTCTTCTTCCGCCTCGGAGGCACAGCTCGAGGGCTCCATGATATTCTCCAATGCGTTCTCATCTGCAGCGCGTCATTACGTCATGCCCTGCGGCTTTGGCGAATCTGGCGGATTGGCAGTATTGACGACACCTGGGAGGGATAACGTAGGGGGGAGTATACTGTGTGAATCTGACCTGTGTAACATGGCAGGTTCCATCTTTAGCCTGCCTCGATCAAACCTCATCCTTATGGGGAAGGCGGATGGTATAGGGTCCATTGCCTTGCGCGGGGTGCTTCGACCAGAACAGGGGAGTGGAGAAATCAACGTGGAACAGTTTGAGGAAGTGGACATTGGTCCATCTTTGTCAATGGAAGAAGATGGTGGTGCTCATCCTAACTTCAGCAATGCCGTAGATGTATTGGGGCAGATGACAATGCTCGCTGCTGCAGAATTTTGCTCTAGCTCGTACTCGTTCTCGGTGTTCTTTGTCCGCACCCCTCGTTTAGAGTGTGACAACCCTTATGCAGTCGTCGTCATGTCCAATAGTGACAACAGCAAGGACTCAACAAGTGACCTTAAATTGATGGTGGACTTCATTCATCGCATTGATATCGACGACTCAAATGACTCATTCTTTGACAATAACAACCGTCGGGGACATCTATCATCGATTACTCCTATGGTGAGCAAGGTGTCCAACGATGGATCCATTATTTCATCCGTCGCATTTGGATGTGCGTGGACCTCAGGAAATGCTAGTGTATTCAACATCGCTTTGAGTGGTCAAGTTGCAGAAAAAGACAAGCATACACCTAATTTCAAAGTGTCTGAGTCGATATTCGTCGGAGATTGTGATGACGATGTCAGCTTTTATGATAGTAACAGGATTGTGGTGAGTACAGCGCGATAGATCATTATTTTAGTCAGAACCGCTGACTTCCAAACTTCTCGCTCTCAACTAGCTGTTTGCTGAACTATGAAGGCGTTAGATGTGATATCATTGCCGAGCCAAATTTTTGATTCGCCAAACTCTCTGGCTGATTCAGACGAAGCATTGGCAGTCACAAGTAGCTCAGTTTCTACCATCCCTGACCCATCATCCTCGCTCTCGTTTCCTCCCGACCGTCTTTCTATGCATGGTACCTGGTCCGCAAAACTCGACAGTCTACAGATGCCCACCTTGTCACACAATCGAATAGTCGTTGCCATATGTCGCCGCTCGGGTTTGCTTCAAATTTTCGATAATGAGGATGTTTTGGCTTCCCCCCGAGTTGAATGCCAGTCGGAATCGTCTTGCGCTTCTCCAATTTGGCAGGCAAATGGATGCGGCCACGGCACTGCTATTCTTGGGCAAGGAGTAACCATACGTCGCCCAGAGCATCACGAAGTTGAAGTTGCAGAAATTCGCTGCTTTGTTGCAGGACCTTCACTCCAACCCGAGAGCATTTCTGGGAACATGTCTATCATTGACGAAGAAAAGGATTCCTGGATGCTGCGCTCACTTTGTGTCCTCGTTGATACCTCTCAGGGCGACTTACACCTTTATTCGGGATCCAAGCGTAGTTCCAATCTTAATCGCCTCGAGTTTTCGAGAGTGCCCCTCTTCAATGTAACGCGGCCCAGCGAAGAAGCAGCTCGGCACTTGATAAAACTTCGTCGTAAAGGGATAGCCCCCCAACAATCGGCACAGGCGAACTTCCGCGCCAGCCGACTGCATCGCTTCTGTAACATTTCCGGGGAAGATGGGCTCTTCGCAGCAACGCCCAGACCTCTCTGGTTTGTTTCGGAACGAGGAGCACCAACGGTAGTTTCTCACAAGTCTCGGCATGTAAGCCCCGCGGGAGGCCGTCCAGTGCCAGTGTCAGGCTTCTGTACACAAATGCCAGCCGTGTTCCGGAATGCAAACAATGGATTCATCACAGTTCATGAAAGAATTGGACGGATCGGATCTCAACGACTCACTCTTTACAATGGGTTATGGGATGTGTTTGCACCACATGGGCTTATTCCTGGAGGTGGCATTTCTATACAAAAAGTTCCATTGGGTGTTACTGTGCGCCACATTGAGGTGATTTTCATGCATTTACGATTTAATTCGTGTGATAAGGTTCGCTAACATACCATTCTCTCACGCCCCTGACAGTTCATCGACGATGCCTCCATCTCTACTCCATCTCGCCCTGTTTATGCCATGCTTGTATCTCATGAAATTGAAGGAGATCAAAGGGATTTGAATGATGATGGTCTAAGCCCGGAAGAACGACAACGAGCCAAAGATGAGAAAGAGGCAGCTATGGTACGGAAGCAAGTTGAAGCGGATTTGGGTGGATTCGACATGGAGCAAGAATGGGTAGAGGAAATAGAGAGAGAAGATTGCTTCACTATTGACCAAGGTCTTGGCCTTGCTCCTCCCATGCCGACCCGTAAATACGAGCTGTGGCTCGCTGACGCTTCATCCCAGTGGAATATTTTGGATAGGTATCAGCTGGATGAATTCGAGCATGGCACTGCTTTGAAGGTCATGTTTCTGACAGATGTAAGTTCGAGTTCTTCGTGTCATCTCTCACTCCCCCCCTGGTCGTTGATTTGCTCAACAAAATTTTCTTAATTGCGGATGCTTGAATTCAAGGTTGTCGAGGACAGCGAAGACGTCCCAGAAGTAAATTTGTTTATAGGAGTTGGCACAAGTGCCATAGATCACGATGGGGAAGATCTTGCTTCTAAGGGAAGATTATTATTATTTCAAGTCAGGAAGTCAAAGAAAAGGGTTCTGAGCAAAGGCAACAAGAGCTCTCAACTGCATCTTAAACTTAAGTCGGAGAAAGAGATGGCGCTAGGTCCGGTGACCAGCTTGTCTTCGCTTAAGTCAGAAGATAAGTATCGTATGGTTGTTGGAGCGGGTGCGGAAGTGACCGTGGAGCAGTGGGGTAATGGCAAGTTGACCCAAGTGGGTTTCTACCACGCACACATGCAAATTCAAGAAATATTGCTCTTCAAAACGTTCTTCTTGCTGAGTGACGCGTGAGTTTATTGCAGGCGGCACTTTACTTCATTTTTGTATATGGTACTGACTGCTTACTCACGCATCATCTGCGTCCAACCTCCATGCAGATACGACTCGCTGCATTTCCTTGTCTGGCGCGAGAGCGACAAGAGCTTGACCTTGCTCGCAAAGGATTATGAACCAAACCAAGTGTTCGCAGCAGGCTTGATCAGCAGGGGGGGTGCCATGACTTTTGTTTGTCACGACGATCGTCAGAATCTCTCCTTCCTCCAATATGCCCCGACCGATGCTGCCGCGAGAGGTGGAAATAAACTTGTCAGCCGAGCTGATTTTCACATGGGCACACAGACCACCACACTGAAAAGTCACTGGTGTCAATCTAGTTTGCTGTTCAACTCATGCACCACTAACAGTACGCTGGCCGCATTGAAGCAACAAGATACCCTCTTTGGACGACTGGAAGACGATCAAAGATTTGCAATACATTTCGGCACAACAGACGGAAGTTTATGCTCTATCGTTCCTTTAAGCGAGCCAACATATTGGCGTTTGACTGCATTGCAGAGCGTCATGAGCAATGCACTAGAGGCAAACTGTGCCCTTAGTCACATGGCATGGCGCTTGTATCGGCGATCTACTCGTAGAGCTGGATGCCGTACTAATGACCGAATGAAGGGCGTCATTGATGGCGATATTGTAATGAAATTTGTGGATCTGTCATTGCCGGACCAAGAAGCATTGGCAAGTTCAATTGGCTCAACAGTTGGACTGGTGATGGATAATCTCCTTGAACTTGGATGCGCTGCAGCTGTTATTTGAATAGCGACAGTAAAGACTCAGAGCATGCTCATGCACTAAATAGTTTTGTGACACAGTCGATGGGTGGAAAGTACGACGGCATGGTCCGTCGAGGCCATCATATGGTTGAGCTGATGTGTGACAACAGATAGACAGGGTCTGATGTCTCGATGGAAATAGATCAGCGGTATCGGCACTCTGGTACTCTACCTCAGTTCACATGACTCAAAAAATAATGGGTCACATTAGAAGCATGTTATTCTCTTAAGAAAAATATCCAATCATTCTCCAAGCGCTACAAATACATCCTCTAGAGAGCTCTGCGAGACAAGGAATTGATTTATCATCGCCTCTGACGCTGCCCTCTCCGAATAAAGGCTTGTGAAAATTTTTAGGAGCTTCACTTCTCTCGGCAAATTGATGTGGATTGTTCTAGCCTGCTTTGTCACTATCTTTGCCTTATCGTGGATGGTTTCTCGTACAAAAGTTAGCAACGACTCGATCGCCTGTTCGTTATCGTTGGCCAAATTCAGCTGAAGAAGGTAACCCGAGCCGTAGTTATCCTTGAGATGTTGCTGAGATTTCACATTTGTAAGACAGGGTGTGTGTGAGGGTATGCAAAATCAAGGAAAGAGGAAGTGCGACTGTGCAGCGACACCGTCAAAATTGAACTCACTTGCGTTCCGACCACCTTCAATCTACCCTTTGCAACTATTGCTATCCTATTGCACAGGGTATCTGCTTCTAGCATCATGTGTGTGGTGATAATGATAGCCCGCTCAGGTGTTGCAAACGACGACAAAAGGCTCCAGATTTCAATTCTGGTTGAAGGATCCAATCCTGTTGTCGGCTCATCAAGCAACAATGAGTTCGGGGACCCAAGCAGGGAAACGGCGATCGACAGCCTCCTTCTCATGCCGCCAGACAAGGCTCCACTCTGCCGTGTGAATACCTCAGGCGCTCCAAGTCCAACAGCATGTGCAATGTCTATAGCAGCGTTAGGATCATCGATTCCTTTCAACTTAGCGTAGAATTCAAGATGTCTCTGTACGCTTTGATCTTTCCAAAAACAGTCGAATTGAGGGCAATTACCAAGGCGCTCATACACACAATTAAGCTCAGTTTCAACATCATAACCAGAGATGAGACCAATGCCACTAGACGCGCTGTGAATTCCAGCAAGTATGTTCAACGCCGTTGTTTTTCCCGCACCATTTTTCCCTAATAATCCTAGAACTTCTCCCTTTGGGACATGCAGGTCGAGGGATTCCAACGCTACTTTTTCTGGCGCCCCACCAAGAGGAGGAAACACCTTCCGGAGTTTGTGCATGACAATTGGTGGAAGTTTGTTCCGATTACTTTCAATGGTGCGCGAGAGAAGGGGAGTTGGAGACTCGTTTGCTTCCAAGTCAGCAGGTTTAAGAAATGGCTGCATGATGGAATGAACATAATTCCTCTCAGTGACTACCTCTTCCATCTCGCTAAACCCTTGCATCTCTTCAATATCTCCTCTTCTTCTGCGGCAGTTGAACAAATTGCAAGCGAAATGCTTTGCACGAATCATAGCACTTGGAGGATAAATGAATACAGTTGCCATCACCAAACCAAGGATGGATAGAAGAAGTGCCCCAACAAACATGAAACCGATATTTTTAGTGTAGAGTTGTGTGGCGTACGCGAATTCGCATTGCGCCCCTGAGCACGCCGCACCGCCATCCGTCAATTGATTGATGAACTCATCCAGAAATTCCTCGGGTTCGGTGGAAATTACAACTTGAGACATCAGTGAGAGTACCAACGTTTGAAAGAGTCCCATTTGCGGTAGGATTGCTGCATATGCAGGAGTGCAGAGCAGGGTTAGGGCGACTGGGTCTGTAACCTGCCAGCCAACCCACTCCACGAAATCGCTACGTGCATTGTCCAATGTGATGCCACTTCCTGAGTCTAGTACACCTTGTAACTTGTCTTGGCAATTTCCCATGAACTCATAATCGAACAAGTTCATCATATACAAAATAGCCGGGGATGCGCAAGCGACCAATAGTAGCAAAGTGACCCCAAAGAGGCTGATCTTGAAACCTGGGAGAAAAGCACCGGATAGGACAGCGCCGGGGAATGCTACGGAGAAGAAGACGATGATTCCCAGTACCATACCATAGCCGCCTGGGGCAGAGTGCGCATAGACAGATACATCATTTCCTTTGAAGGACCCTGACAGCACACCCAAAGGATACGCAACGCTGCAACAAATGAAGGGTCAGTGTTGGTTTTAGCTATGGGAAATTTTCCGAGAAGTAGGTGTGACTCTGTCCAATCAAAACTCACGGCCTATTACCAAACCCATGGCATGTATGGTAATCATTCGAATCGTCACAAGTTGACGCATTGCGGTATATACTCGATCCAAAGAATAGAGTCAAGAATACGAAAGAATACACAAACTGAACAACTAGTGAATAGAGCCAAATGCCCAAGAGAAATGAGGGCTCCAGCATTCCTTGGGTGGAAAGCATTTTGAACATTCCCGTATCTCTGTCGCTATAAATAGGTGATATTACGCTTATCAGCATGAATGACAGAAGAAATACAGGAACAAGGAGCATAAACACTGCCCCCCAAGATGGCCATGTTCTGGCCATACCGAATCCTTAAGGGAAAAAATTGTCAGTACCTGTAGGTCAATGAAAAATAGACTATTCCTAGTTCCGGACTCACCATTGACCATGCCGAGCGCAGAAAAGACCACAGTTGTTGTCCAGTTTATGATGGAAGGACGGCCGGTCCAATTTCGCACAAAGAAGAAGCAACATAAAGCTTTTATTTGCTTTCGCACTGACAACTCCCTTGAGTAAGTAGGCATATTGATCTTTGGCAAGTGATTCATATTCTGATATGGGATCGGTAGCGCGTTGGTGCATTCAGTAATTGCAACCTCCGCGGACGACATGGGCTGTCTCTTCCTACAACAGAAGCAACATCCACGGGTGTTGGTTTGGTGTTGTGTGGAACATGGTGGTGCGGAGCGAGTAACTGCAATGAATACTTCTTCTAGAGATGAGTTTGAAATGCCAAACTCTTGAATCGGTGAGGAGTCATCTTCCAACCAACCGATGAATGCTGATAGTGCAGCGACCGGAACTCCTATGTCTGGCACTACTCCATCCGGTCCTCTGTTTCCGTGTTCCTTACACACTTTTTTGATTGTGAGAGTGGAGTAGCCATTACTACCCGACTCAAACTCGACAAACGACAAGAAATCCCTGAATATATTTTTCACGGACTCTTCTACACTTTCTATGTCTCCTTTATCATAAATGAGTGAGAATTGAAGTGCCGAACCATACTTCGTTTTCAACTCTAAGGGCGAGCCAATAGCTGCGACGGTGCCGTGGTTCAATATTACAACATGATCTGATAATTTGTCGGCCTCTTCCATTGCATGCGTTGTGAGGAGAATGACTCTTCCATCTTTGATATCTGAAATATGTTTCCATACAAACCGTCGTGACACTGGGTCCATTCCTATGCCGAGCGCAAAAGGACAATACCTGTGGTATGAATTGTCTGTCCACATAAAGCTAATCCTGAAATTTAGGGTTCACGTTGAACATACCTGTCGTGGGCTCATCGAGAACGACGATCTTGACGTTGCCAATGGTTGCGAGTGCCACACTGAGACGTCGCTTCATACCTCCGCTAAAAGAGCTCACTCTAGTGTGTTGAACCAAGTCAAGATCAACAGAATCCAACCAGCGCTGTACGGTGTGAGCCATATCTTCCTTGCTCACACCGCGAAGACCGCCGAAGAGTTCCAAATGCTCTCTTGCAGTGAGGTTCGGCCACAGGATATCATCCTGTTTGCATTCTCCAATCATTTTCCTAACAGCATACTTATCAGATGATGCAACTGAGTGTCCCTGAACACGGATGTCCCCATTCGTTGGGTTCTGCTCGCAGCACAGCAGGTTTACAAAAGTTGATTTGCCTTAACGGATAGAAATGTCACAAAGATTGATGAGCAGTCAAAATTTATACTCCCTTGACACAGAAAAAAACAAGTGACTGACCTGCTCCGTTGTGTCCAAGAAGTGCTGTCACTTGTGATGATCTCATCGTCAAACTCAAGGGCTTGAGAGCTTCCACCTTTCCATAAGATTTTCTCACATTGATGGCCTCTATACCGTCCTGTTCCTCGGCTTTGTGCTGTCTGCAGCTTAAGTAGAATGGGAAATAGAATTTCATCGCAGCACCGTTTTCCATGGGAAGAACCGCAATAACATACGCTGCGAGAATGGAATATATGACGACAAGAGACGCGAGCAAACCAATTCTATCATTCAAGGATGGGCTTCCACTCGATGGATAACCTTTCTTTGGAGAAGCGCAGGACGTCTCGTACTCGAAACAAAGATGTACTGTTTCACTCGAGGGACAATTGCTTGTCCCTGGTGCGGGACCGGCCATGCCGTACTCGTATCCCCAGTAAGTTTCCATTATAATCGTCGATCCTTGAGGGAACAGCGATGTCCCATTAGTATTGCTTGGATCGTACCCCTTCCCGCCGTTATAATTCGACAGGGCCAATTGAGCGAGATATTCGGGAGACTTCGTTGACTCTGCAAACGTAAACGTATTTCCAGGCAAAGAGGTATAGCCGAGAATGTTCGACCAAGCAGCCATGAAATGATACTGAGGTATGAGAAACCAGAAGAAAGAACTAGCGCCGGTTGGAGTCAACGAGCTTGCTGCAACTACGTAGCAACCCTAAATTTAATATACCCACCGAAGCAGCGCATTGATTAAGGACATGAAGCATACCGAAGCAGTGTTTAGTGTTAAGCTTACTCCACTCGCATGGAAATAATAAGAGTAGCACATTTTAAACTCACCTGGAAGATATCTTCTTTGGGCACTTCCTGCTCGTCCGGCGTCTTGAAGTTGCGACTTTGGTCGTAGGAAACAATGGGCGACTCGCACTGTGTATAAGTCTCGGTGGTGTTTATCGCGTCGTCGTTCGGACCCGCGTTATAGGAGTAGTCAGTCCGAAGACGCTCAGTCGATCCGTACAACCAAAAGACGCCGGAACCCCCTGTCAGATGTCCGCCATCATAAGAAGCAAGACTGGCATCCGCCGAGACCCAAGCGACTGGCATCATGGCCGGGACAGACGACACTACCAAAATCGCGATGACGAGAAAGACCGTCAACGTTAACGACTGGATCGTCCCACAGAGTGCGGCTAGGAGGAAGCTCGCCGCCACGAGGGCGAGGTTCAAGAATAAGAGCGTGCCAAAGACGGGAAAGAGGCCACTAACGCTCTGAAAGACGTGAACGTTTGGCAGGACCGCCGATGCGATCGCCCCCGCGAAGGAGTTGACGACGCCGAGGAACCCGAAGGCGAATAACCACGATAGCAGGTGAGCGGACAAGTCAGCGGCCCGCAGTGTCCCCCACCGCCTCGATTGCAATTCGTCACGCAGTATGAGGAACGCAGATATCCCCGAGAACGTCGGACCGAGGCCCATGACCCAGACCGCCAGACCACTCCTCCACGCCTCGTTCATCGATAGTGGCATTTCGTTATAGTAGTAATCCTGACTGGAATTAGTCCTTTCCTGGATGATGTAGTATGGGTCCACCATCCCACAGTCGGTGAGGGGGGGAAAGTCCCCCGACGGACCACGTGCATCGCGTCCAGCAAGCCATGCTAAGATGACCGATGGGACCGAGGACAGGAGCAGGACGAGGAGGTGGACCGGCCGACGTAGAAGTAGACGGCGGTTCGCAGTGACTAGCACCTGGAACTGGCGGAACCACGACGTCGAGCCCATCAGTGTTTGTTGGCTAGGATGATGACGATCGATTTATTGAATTCCTTGATTCCTTGATTTTGTTGATCGAACGGCTTAGGACAAGACGGCAATGAATAGTACACCCGTCGACGGTCAACCCACACCCTCGTCGGCCTTTTCAAATTAATTTGAGGCGTTGCGAGAGGTGAAAGGCTGTCCCGGGAATCGAGGACGCACCCACGACCACGGCCACGACAAACAGAAAAAGTACTAATTCCTACGATAAATTGAACGGACTGAACGATCAAGAATATTATCGACAATACAAGCCGATAGGGGCTGCTAAGAGTCATTAAGTACACTATCTAGTGTAGCTATATAGTTATTCCTAGGTTGGT
>JALLAZ010000629.1:0-16310 GCA_036939755.1 Stephanodiscus triporus | reverse complement strand
AATGACTGTGTCATTCTAATTATGGACATGTGTAGGAATTAGTTAGAAATGAGAACTGGGTATGTATCTACGATCCAACTTTCTCGCGATTCTCTTATACCGCGTGGTGCTTAAACAGCGTGTTATACGGTAGTTCGAAAAACAGAACAGTGAGTAAAACAGTGATAGGGAAAGAATTCGAATTCGTATCTATCAATTCGTTGGCCTCGAGCGGTATGATACCAATTGATAGGTGTCAATTCGTTGGCCTCGAGTGACATATCAATTGATAGCTACCAATTCATACATGGCGGTGGCATATCAATTGATAGGTATCAATTCGCTACAACTTTGTAATACCAATTGGTATATACTAAGTCATAGGTACCAATACAAATGAGTTAGTACATCACCCAAGCGTCTGTCCTTTGTTCTTACCTCCTCTGAGCTCCACCAGCAGCAGCCGCAGCAGCATCAGGCAGAGGGGCAGCAGCAATAGTAATCGTGCTGATGCGTCGTCCTTTGGGGCCCCTGCCGCTAGGGGGAGCACCACCCACTGTGGAATCAGCAGCGCCAGCGGCAGCAATGGCGGGATGGAGGGTGGCGACGACGGCGGTGGCGTTGCTGGTGTTGTCTGCACCCAGCTGTGGCGCTGCGGCCACAGCCGAAACTGCCCCTGCTGGGGAAGCCAAAGCAAATGCCGCGCCCGAGTCCCAGTTGAGCGATGCATCCGACTTTCGCAACCGCTTGTGGGTGGGCATGTTTCTTTTTTCTCCTTCCTCAGGGAGTTGCATAGGTAGATGGGGGGCGGGCGGGGGAGTCTACCGATCAAGTTTGTGTTTATTGTGTGTAGGTAGGGAATATTATGGGCACACTTCTTGATGTGTGTGGTTGCGTTGGTGCAACGTGTAATACCGATAAGTAATAGGAGTATGCCTCAACAAAAAGAATAATTTCCTGCCGAGCCCAGCATTCACCCTCCCCCCCCCCCTCCCTTAGATGAGACCAGCGTTGACAAGGTGCGCGTCGTCGGCACGAACCGTCGACGTCTGTCCCGTGCGGTCCTTCGCCGCGGCTCATCCCGAGGCCGCGAGACGGGTGCTCTCCGTGCCTGCATTTACGCCTCCGCCGCCAATCGAGGAGGACGATGGGGGGATCGAATTCGACAATCCGATAGTGCGAGGGGGGTCGCTCGAGGAATACCTGCGCTGGCGAGGTTGGGACGTCGGGGGGGCACTGGACAGCGACCTCCGGGACAACGACGACGCGGTGCGATCGGCGATCGGACTGCTGAGCCATCCCCTGACGTTTCCGCTGACGCTCGGTCGGCACCTCGCGGGATTCCGCGGGAGGGAAAGGGAAGGGGGACGACGACGCGGGGGCGGCATTTTGCGCCTGTGCTGCGTGGGAGCGAGGGCCGAATGCACCCTCCCCGACGATTACTGGAGGGAGTTCCTGATCGCGCTGGCGTCATCTCGACGCGATCGTGATGCGCTTTACGAGGATAACGATGATGACGACGACGATCGTCGGGACGACTTCGCGGCGGGAGGGGGGATGACCTCCCTCGAATGCATCATCGACTTCGTGGGTCCCGACGTTCCCCGTCGACTCGTGCCGAGGACGATAGAGATGTCTTTGGCAAATAGCGACGACGACATCGAAGGACGTCGGGGGCTTAACTCAAACTTTCGACTCACCATGAACTATCACCCCTCCTTCCTCCACGAGGTCGTGCTCGAATTCCGCAAATCGTCTCTCGGCGGTGAATTGGAAGGGAAGGGCGACGGGCGGATGACGACGCCGCCGTGGCACGGATACGCGCTATTCAACCCCGGTTTCGGCCATCCGAATCTAAAAAGTCAATGGGGACAAACGCTGAAATTCCTCCTCCGGACGGGGAAGCCGATGCTGATCACGGCGCACTCGATCACCGACGCCGCGAGGGACCGTGCGATCCTTGAGGAGACGTTGGCCGATGCATCCTCCGAGGGCGACGGCGACGGCCATTCTTCTCGTGGCGAATCGTCTCCGAGGTATGCCGAGAATCCTTACGCGTCGAGGATGCGCTTCGTGGACCCCTTCCCCTTCATCGCAACGTCGGGAGGGAGAGCCATGGGAGGCACGGGTGACGTTCACGACGTGGTCCGACCCAATCACTCCGTTTTGTTCTTGCGATGACTAAGAAGAAGTCCACGGGTGGTTCCGGGAGTCAACCCCCTTTAAATGCGGTGTTTTTTTTTTCAAGTGTCAAGGGCATTTGAGGGCTGGACACGTTGATGATAATGATCAAGCTGGAAGCAGCCTTGCCAGGAGAAAAATCAGTATCCGCCAACGAAAAGAGTGGTGTTGGATGTGTCGACAAGACAATGAAGAGGCTACTTGAACGGGCTGAAGGGCGAGGAGGGGCGGTCACAGAAGACGAAACCTCAGGTTAAGGATGGCCGTTGTTTGAATTCACATTAAATTTTTGATACAACCCAGCGGCCTTGGGGAGTATGGACTTCGATTGGTGATTGAAACCCCCATCCTCTGATCGACATATGGCCGAGGCTAAAAAAATTAAATGATAAGTATACTCCATATTTACTTTAGAGACCCAACGAAGCCCTTGCCAAATCCCGCCTTCATCGCGAGGCGATAAGCACATGATGCCTATGAATCTGGAGACCCCTTAGTCCAAACCCAACGCGAAACGCAAATACTGCTGCTTCTTCCCCCGGTCCTTGCCAAGTTTGTACCACTCCCAACCAGGCACAGATATAACTGGAATCTTGTCTAAATTATTCACTTGCCTGCGTTTCAGAAGTGTACTGCCAGTTGGCTTTCTTCGGACAAAGTGAGATGGGCCATCCACTTCAATACCTATTTTCTTTCCGCGTACCTCCACAAGTGCGTCCAGGCGATAGCCGCTTTTGGTGAGGACTTCTTGTTCTGGGTTTAGGCCAATAGTCGACAGCTCAGATATGACATCATCTTGAAATTTTGATGGCGAAGGCAGAGTCGATACAAATGCTTTCTGACATTTCTCCCGGAGTGATGGAGGCAGTCTAATGTCAGACTTTAGCTCCTCTTGCCACAATTGCCATTGATGAAGCTGAGAGAGACTCTTCTTACAAAAATCATTGTCCTTCTCAAGACAAACACTGATAAAATCAGCATCAAATAGCGACTGAACATAAACATTAGATACGGCATATGCCCATCCAATGTTTGTAACTTCTTGGCTGTTGAGCTTGCCAATGATTGACTTCACAGTTGGTGCGAATGACGAGAACAAATGTTGGTTCGTTTGCCCGATGGTAGCGAATGCCCAAAGGAAATTGGCGACTTCTTGAGAATTGAACTCGTTGCACCTTTTGATCGCTACATCTACGAACTTTTGAAAGAGAATTGGGTGTGATTCGCCAGCAGTTGCATATGCCCATATGATGTTGGATAGAGCCTGTGGATCGAATCCACTCAAGTCTTTCAGGTCGACAATATAATCAGCAAATTTCTTGAAAAGTCTTGGATGTGACTCTCCCGCATTTGCATAAGCCCAAATGGTGCTGGATATCTCCTGTGGCTTGGATCCACTTAAGTCATCCAGTGCAACGATATGGTCAGCAAATTTTTTGAAAAGCAGTGGGTGAGACTCGCCTGTAGATGAGTATGCCCATATGATGTTGGCTATGGCCTGTGGATTGAAACTACTTATGTTTTCCAGTGCAACGATACGATCGGCAATATTCCCGAAAAGCCGTGGGTGTGCTTCACCTACATTCGCATAAGCCCAAATGATGTTGGATATAGCCTGTGTATTGAACCCACTCAAGTCGTCCAGTGCAATAATATGGTCGGCGAATTTCTTGAAAAGCCGTGGGTGTGTCTCGTCTGCAGATGAATACGCCCACGTTATATTGGATAGAGCTTGCGGCCAGAAATCTCTTAAGTTTTCCAGTGCAACAATATGATCAGAAAATTTCTCGAAAAGCCGTGGGTGTGTCTCGCCTGCAGTTGAATAAGCCCATATGATGTTGGATAGGGCCTGTGGCGTGAACCCACTCAAGTCGTCCAGTGCGACGATATGATCAGCGAGTTTCATGAAAAGTCGTGGGTGAGACTCGCCTGCTGTTGCATATGCCCACATTATATTGGATAACTCCTGTGGCTTAAATCTACTCAAGTTTTCCATAGCAACAATTGAGTCTCCCGCTGCCTTGAAAAGTGATAAGTTTGATGCCCCCACATTTGTGTAAGCCCAAAGCATGTTGGAGAGGTCTTGAGAATTGAAATGGTGCAACTTGGAAATGGCCTCAAGAGCAAGAATGTCAAAGAATGTTCTCCCCCCCTCGATCTTAGGAATGAACTCTGCAAGGCCACACGCATAAACTAGATTCGATAAGTGTCTTGCTTCAAATTCAGGGAGGACTGGAATGGAAGATATTGCGATTTTGCCGAATACTAGTGGCTTTTTATCTGATTTGACTCCGACAAGAAGATCATGTAGAATTTGATGCGGACTGCCTGTAGGAGGCTTCCTTCCACGGAATTGTCCAACTTGTTTTACAATTTTAGCCATGCCGAGGGCCGTTGTCGCGATGTCTCTATCACTAAATCTTCCGATATTTCCAAGCGTATTGCATAAAATTGTTTCGAGCTGCTCTTTCATCTGACCATGCTGATGATTAGTCCTCGAAGGCTTTCCGCCCCGATTTTGAAGAAGCTTTGCTAGTATTGTCCAAAACGCTGACTTGTCACGAGGCGAGAAGGCGTCAAGATTAACATACGCCATTTGAGCTAGCTCTTCTATTGTTGTGAAATTTCCCATGTACCGATCTTGAGTTTGAGTAGTAGTCCGCGATGAAGAAATCCATCGTGATCGTGATGGATGCTGAAGAGAGACAGCCGAGTCACACTCACTGCAATTGTGATTGCGATTTGAACACGCTTCGATATCAAAGATAGCAAGGGATGCCAGACTTGCACGATGCAGGCGGCGCGCGCGAAAGATGGCGCCCGCTATCAAGGTCGAACCATCAGATCGAGCGAAGGAGATTGTTCCTCGGCCATAAGCGACATCATTGACGTTCGTCCGTTGTATCCATTGTCGCCAATCCCGAGTATATTTCCTTAACATCCTACTCCTACATCCGAAATTACTTCCTGCGCTCAAGTTGTTCCTGGAGATACAAGAAGGTGCCCCGTCACCGGGCCGGGCGGGGGGGGGAAATGTGTGGGGCGAGGGACAGACATTATTTGGTTTCGTCTCCTTACTCCTGCATCCTGCGGTTCATATCCGAGTCGGACGAAGCCGGGCAGCCAGGTATCCAGGTATATGTCGCGAGTGGCGGATGCCGCCGCCATAGTCGCGCACCCATCCCCCGTGTCCCTCTTTGGCGGCCGCTGGCGGTCCGATCGGGGGAGGGAGGATGACGACGTCGAGTTGTATCCGTGCGCCTCGACGAAACGTCCACGTCGCGCACCGTTCGGTGGGTCGATCTCCCACGACTTCGCTCGATCGTTGTTGGTTAGACCGGAGGACGGACGACTCCCCCATAATCACTGCAGAAATGGCTTGCGACATCATCGGCAATATTTATTATCCTGTGGTCGAGTTCGAGTTTTAGTCTGGATGTCCCCAGGGGTCGACGCCGTAGATGACGCCATCGACGAGTAGGAGCTGTGATAGTTTTATCTTGATTGGGTGAGGGAGGAGGAGATCAGGGTGATGTTGTTTGGAGCAACATGATGCAGTTGCCGGAGTGGGGAGAATCGCAACTCCTTGCTGGAAGAACGACCCTCGAGGGATCTTGTGATGAGGCCAAATATGATGTTGGGAATTGAAGGCAATGGGAGTGTCAGGGAGGGATATTCATCGGGGCTTCGCTTGCATCCTACTTTCACTTAGCCAACCAAGTCCTTTCGTGCGCTGGGGAGCATCTTCTGGCGCAGTTTAAAATCCGTGTTTAAAAAAACGGATCCAAAAACCTAAACTCCCACAAAACAGCGTTCCTGTGGTTCAAACAGCTTCAGCTTACCTTAGCAACAACTTCACTTTCACTTCACGTGGACAAAATGGCACCCGTCGCGAAAGGAGAATCCATCGGCATCGACCTTGGCACGACCTACAGCTGCGTTGGAGTTTGGCAACATGACCGCGTCGAAATCATCGCAAACGATCAGGGCAATCGAACCACACCTTCCTACGTTGCCTTCACTGAAACCGAGCGCCTCATTGGTGACGCCGCAAAGTCCCAGGCGGCCGTGAACCCGTCCAACACTGTCTTCGACGCAAAGCGTTTGGTTAGTTTTTTTTTCATGCATTCTGCGTGGTTCTTCTATCAATGTGCAAGTTCTTTTATTTATGTTTAACGTTATCCTTGGAAAAATCCCATCTATCGTGCAACGCAATTGTTCCTAGATTGGTCGCAAGTTCAGCGATGCCTGCGTCCAATCCGACAAGAAGCACTGGCCTTTCGCTGTCACTGCTGGTCCAGGCGGCGCGCCCATCATCGAGGTGGAGTACAAAGGCGAGAAGAAGCAGTTCAAGGCCGAGGAGATCTCCTCCATGGTCCTGACGAAGATGCGGGAGACTGCCGAGGCTTATTTGGGCAAAGAAGTGAAGAATGCCGTAGTCACAGTGCCGGCATACTTCAACGATTCGCAGAGGCAGGCGACCAAAGATGCCGGGGTGATCGCCGGCCTCAACGTCCTCCGCATCATCAACGAGCCCACCGCCGCGGCCATTGCCTACGGCCTTGACAAGAAGGGGGAGGAGAAGACTGTGCTCATCTTTGACTTGGGCGGCGGCACGTTTGATGTTTCTCTCTTGACCATCGAGGAGGGTATTTTTGAGGTCAAGGCAACGGCTGGAGACACACATTTGGGGGGCGAGGACTTTGATAATCGCCTTGTTGAGTTCTTCGTGGAGGACTTCAAGCGTCGTCACAAAAAAGACATGGGCCAGAATCAGCGATCACTGCGGCGTCTCCGAACCGCCTGCGAGCGCGCCAAGCGTACCCTCTCAAGCTCGACTCAGGCCCACATTGAAGTTGATTCCCTCTTTGACGGAATCGACTACAGCGCGACCATCACCCGTGCACGATTCGAAGACCTCTGCATGGATTACTTCAAAAAGTGTCTGGGTCCTTGCGAGAAGGTGCTGAAGGATGCCAATATCGCCAAGAACCAGGTCGATGAAGTTGTGCTCGTGGGAGGCTCGACGCGCATCCCCAAGGTCCAGACATTGCTGAGCGAATTCTTCAATGGCAAGGAGTTGAACAAGTCGATCAACCCCGATGAGGCTGTTGCGTACGGCGCCACTGTCCAGGCTGCCATTCTCTCCGGCGCCGACAAGTCTGATAAGCTCTCTCAGCTCCTTCTTTTGGATGTCACTCCTCTGTCACTCGGACTTGAGACGGCTGGAGGTGTCTTTACCACACTCATCAAACGTAACTCGACGATCCCGGCGAAGAAGACTCAGACGTTCTCTACTTTTGCTGACAATCAGCCCGGCGTTCTCATCCAGGTATTCGAGGGAGAACGTGCGATGACTTGTGACAACAACCTCTTGGGCAAGTTCAACCTTGACGGCATCCCTCCGATGCCCCGTGGCCAGCCGAAGATTGATGTTTGCTTTGACATTGATGCCAATGGCATCCTCAACGTTTCCGCCTTGGAGAAGTCTACTGGCAAGGAGAACAAGATCACCATTACGAACGATAAGGGGCGTCTGTCCCAAACTGAGATTGATCGCATGGTGCAAGAGGCCGAGAAGTACAAGGCCGAGGATGGCGCCAACAAAAATCGCGTCGAGGCCAAGAACGGCATTGAGAACTACATGAGCGCGCTCAAGTCTGCAGTCGAGTCTAAAGAGGCCATGGATAAGATTCCAAAGCAGGACAAGCAGAGGATCCTGGATGCGATCAATAAGACTACATCGTGGATAGAATCCAATCCGACCGCTGAGAAGGAGGAGTATGACAATAAGCAGAAAGAGCTCGAGGCGATTGCCGTGCCCATCCTCAAGAGGATGGCCACCTCGGGGAATGGCATGCCCATGGCCACTTCCTCAGGTGATGACCATGCCGAAGGTCCTACAGTTGAGGAGATTGACTAGAACCTCAATTCTTGAACAGTTGACAAACTCGCCGAGGAGAAAGGAGAGTTCTTTCCTTCGGTTGTCGCACAGTGTGGGCAATTAATTTGTTATAAAGATTCGATTGGAGAAAAATACAATTCATCACCTAAAAATATAATTGACACTCACGTGACTATATTTAACAAGTAGAACGGCAAGTAGAAAGGTGGTAGTGAGGATTTTATTGCAACGACTCCGCTCCGGTGTCTGTTTTGTTTGGACGCTGGGCAGAGGAGAGCACCGAAAATATTTATTTAAATCTTCGGAGTGGCGAAAACGAGACCGGAAGTCTCATTTCCACCTCGCATTCGATTACATCGGATGACCAACCAGTCCAATCGATCGGATTTTTAGGACTGAGGCATCATCTTCCAGATCACGGAATGGAGTCGGGCGAGGGGAGAACTGAATTTACAACTTAGTTCCAGACCCAATCCCCTTGTGCGTATCTTGTGCACGTCTTCTCTTATTTGTGAATCGTGGATTGGCTTCGAAGTTGCTTCGCACAAATTCCCTTGTTCGATCCGATCATCGACGACATCGACGACGACAGTAACAGCATGCAAGGATTAGCAACAACAGTCGTCATCATAATTGCATTCTGTCAATTTGGCCCTGCGTCGGGGACTGAAGATAGATGTCACATCGATTGCCGTTCACCCGACAGACCTTACCGTACGCGTCCTTGGCACGCCATAGATCCTCTGAGGGTCGAGTTGCACCTCACGCGACCATATCCATATCACCTTGCAGCCGACGACGAAAGTGAGCATTCGTTCTCCAGCTTTTGCGAACTGGGATGCACCTATTTTTTCACCACTACATCGAGCGCGGATGAAATGGTCGGCGAGGGAAGGACCACATTAGACAAATGCCTCAATCTGTGCGATGAGAGATATAGTTACGACTCGTCGACGCCGCCGTATAACGACCTCGCGGAAATGGCCAGGTTGGAATGTCGCGATGGATGCCTAATGGCACTGAGAAGGTGCCAGCCCGGCTACTATTGCTCGCAGCTCGTCTTCGTCGACGACCGCGCGACTGAAAACGACTCGTCGGGGAATTTCGCAAGCCGCGAAGGAGGAAACATGATACCCTGCCCGGCGGGAACGTACCGCAGCGTCGACTACGATGTCGTCGCGAAATGCACGCCGTGCCCACCCAATCACTATCGAGAAGATGTTGGCGGGCGGAGCCTAAGAGGCTGCTCGCCGTGCCCGGCCGGGACGTCCACGGCAAGCTTGGGGAGCGACTCTGTCAAGAATTGTGTCCGATGTCCAGCCGGAACGTTCTCCACGAGGGCATCGTCCTGCGTGTGCATCACGCCCCGAGCGTGCGCCGAGGGCGATGCCGAAAAGAGGGATACCGTGCCATACATCGGAAGGTGGTGACGATTCCTTCTATCTTTAGCTTTCGACGTCGTCAAGTGCGTCGGCCTTCGCTAGAAGTCGGGCGAATTGCAACTTGGTCGTGGCGGACTTGACGAGATCCGTGATTTCGGGAGTGAGCATGCCGTCAGCTCTGCATCGCGAGTACACGCGGACGAGCGTCGTGAGCGCCCTCGTCGTCGTCGTCGTCGTCGTCGTTGTCGACGACGATGAGGACGGCAGCTCCAATGTTTGGCAGATCGCTCGTATCGCGTCGTGATAGGTGGTAGAATCGTAACGCGTAACCCCATCGGAGTAGTTTTGCATTTCTCTCCACAGGCGCACGGCTACGCCAGAACCCATCTCCCTCGCGCGACGTCGGGATTCCGATACCTCGTCCTTGTTCGTACCTCGTAACTTGAGTCCGACGGGGTCGTATTCGTCGTCGTCGGCCAAGCACGAGCGAAGGACCCACCGAAAGGACTCCTCGTTGGGACCGCCCTCCCCGTCGTTCGCCTGGCCTCGCCTGATCCACTCCATCCACGACAACAGGAACGAATAAGAGAAGAAAGCTCGGTCGGGATCGTCGCTTCTTGACCAGCATTTCAGCACGCAATTCCAATTTTCAGTCGTGGGGAGGAGGATTAGGTCGTCGTCGTCGGCCTCCTCCTCCCCCGCCTCGTCGTCGACGACCTCCCCTCCCCCGTCATCCAGCCGCGGCCGTCCCCGTCTCCGTCGTCGTCCCCCCCGCATCGCCATCGCGCGCGCGATCATGGACCATACGACGTCCTCGGCCTGCTCGGCGACGCGACGGGGTCCGTACTCCTTCGCGTAGGCGAGCAGGACCATGTCGTAGATCGCCCGGGTCGGTACGGGCAGCGCGAATCTGGCATCGGCGAGGTGACGGGGGAAATCGGGACGCGAGTAATCACTGTCGTTGTCGTCGTCGTCGTCTAGGTCGCTCCCTCCCGATCCGCCCTCCTCCCCCCGTCGTCGTTGGAGCAGGAGAAGGATTGACGGCGGCGCGCACAGTTCCATCCGAAGCAGGATCTCTCCCGCCCGCTGGGCCATTCCCGCGAACGTCGTCGTCGTCGTCGTCGTCGTCGCCACCGGCGGCGGCCGCTCCGTCGGCGTCATTTTCAGCAAATCCCCGATCGCGCGACGGCACCTGCCGACGACGGGCCTGTCCGCGCCCCTCCACATCCCGGTCCTGCGCAGGTCGTCGAGCATGCCGCAGAGATGGCGGGTCTGCGCGTCGACGCGCGACGTCCTCGCCTCGCCGTCCTCGATCGTCGCAGTCGCGGTCGTTCCGTCCGCCGTGGTAGCAGTCGCGTCGTCGTCGTCGACGCGGGACTCCTTCGCTCCGACGCCGCCTCCGCCGCCGCCGACTACGACGACGACCGCGCACGTCAGGGGCTCGAGGTTCATCCCGTGTCGACGGCGGGTCCACGTCCCGTCGAGGACGGACGACGGCGCGGCGGTCGACGTCGACGTCGATGTCGATCCCGTCGTCGGGGGTAAAGGGAGGCGCGGACTCCATGGATCGTCGTAATCGCGGGAGCGAAAGAGTTCCCTCCAATCGACGTCCTCCTCGTCGTCGTCGTCGTTTTCGTTTTTGTTCTCGTCGTCATCGTCGTCGTCTTTCCTCACCGCGAACGACGCCAACGAAAGCGACGATGACGTGGAGGAAGGCACCGCCGATGTCCGATTCCGCATCATCATCGTCGTCGGAGGCCCTCCCTCCCCACGACGGCGACGGGTGGTGGAGGAGAAGGGGGACGACGATGCCGTCGTCGAGATCGCGGCCCCAGGGAGGCGGCGGAGCGGTAGCATGATCCGAACGACGGAGGGGACGCCTCGCCCAACGCCCCCGAGAGGACTATGTTATTATTTTCACTAACATATGGCACCTCTTGAAAAAAGAGTTTGTGTGTGTTTTCGGTTCGTTGGCAGGTGCAGTATGGTAAGGCAGGGAGTGACTGAGTCATGGCCTCTTCCTCCCCGGCCCCAACAACCCGCCCGGCGAGCTAGAGTACGTACTATGGTACCTATCTCTAGGTAGGTAGGTAGCAAGCGGGGCCGGCCACTCCTCTCCCGCCAAATCTGCCCGCCAATCCTTCCTTCCCGCACTTGATGTTGGATCTTGGGACACAAAACAAATCACTACACAGTCTCCAGTACAATTGCGAGCTTCCCCTAGCTTCTCGTGGAGAGATACGGTAGGAACAGTACGAAGGGAAATATCTCGATTTTTCCCTTGTCGCAATTGTACTGGAGACTGTAATATGTCCTTGGGAAATAGTAGGCCTCCAACTTTCCCGCCAGAAGCGAGAAGTGGGAAGAAAAAACATGAAAAAGAGGCAAGAACAAAGACAGAGAACACAACATGCAAAATGCCGAGACACTACTGACTCCATCATTATTATTTGAGAGAGGAGGACAAGAAATACACCATCGAGTCGGCACAGGATAACGTAATAACAATAACGCCACCTACCCTCCTTCCCCGATGTGGCCATTCTCCCACCTCTCGTCGTCATCGTCCTCGCCGTCGATCGCCGATCGACTCGAGGCATTGCGCGTCGCGGAGGGACGTTTGCTCGAGTACGCCAGGACGCGCTTCGGCCACCATCGAAATCAAAATCAAAATCACGACGAAAGCGAAAGCGAAAGCGATCGTCGTCGAACTCGCGGCACCAGCCGCTTCGAGCTCTTCGACACGCCCATCCCGCCGCCGTCGTCGATCCGCCGCCGCGGGTCCGATAATGATGACGACGACGACGAGGACGACGAGGACCGCGCCCTCTCCCTCCACGGCGTGATGGTCACGAACGACGATCGACCGGGCTCGTCGTCTTCGTCTTCGTCTTCTTCTCCTTCTACGTCGTCGCATTCGTCGCATTCGTCGCCCCCGCTCGTCCTCCTGCACGGGTACGCCAACGGCTCCCTCTACTTCTACCGCAACCTGTCGGGATTGTCCCGTCACTTCGATCGGGTGTACGCGCTCGACATGCTCGGGTGGGGACTCAGCTCCCGTCCGAGGTTCGACCTCGTGACGAGGTCCTCCCCATCCCCCACCCCCCCGCCTCGCGGGGAGGATGACGTCGAAGACGACTACGACGCGAAGGTCGGGACGACGACGAGGGTCGCGGCCGCCGAGGCGTTCTTCGTCGAGTCCCTCGAGCGTTGGCGCGCCCATCACGACATACCGAGGCTGACGCTTGCGGGACATTCCATGGGAGGGTACCTCGCGACGGCGTACGCCGAGCGTCATCCGGATCGCGTCCATCGCC
The DNA here is from genome assembly GCA_036939755.1 of Stephanodiscus triporus. Lineage (NCBI taxonomy): Eukaryota > Bacillariophyta > Thalassiosirophyceae > Thalassiosirales > Thalassiosiraceae > Stephanodiscus > Stephanodiscus triporus. Next base: position 3,546 of record JALLAZ010000629.1, on the reverse strand, counting down.
TGATACTCCTGTCGCCGGTGGGCGTGCCCCGTCGTCGTCCCGTCGAGGAGGAGGAGAGGTCGATAGACTCGCTACCGTTCTATGCGAGGTACGCGATGAAGGCCCTGCGATACCTTTTCGAGAATCGAGGCATCACGCCCGGCGACTTCCTACGTTCTCTCCCCCACGGCAAGAGTCGTGCCATGGTCGATTCGTACGTCGAACGACGCCTGCCGTCGATCGCGTGTCCGGACGAGCGCGATGCGCTGGGGGAGTACCTGTACCAGAACAGCATGCTGCCGGGGAGCGGGGAGTACTGCCTGGGAGAGATACTCACGGGCGGCGCGTACGCGAAATCGCCGTTGGTCGATCGGATACATGACATCGTCGTCGTACCCCCCCCCCACGCCTCGTTGTCCGAAAACGACTACGAGGACGACGACGACGGGTTGGAGGTGCACATGATCTACGGACAGCGCGATTGGATGGACTATCGCGGCGGACTCGAGGCGCAGAGGCGATGCATCGCGAGGAGGAGGGAATGGGAGGAGGAGGAGGAGGAGGGAGCTCGTCGTCGTGCGGGCCGCCCCCGAGGGTGCACGTGCACGGCGTCAGGGACGCCGGACACCTACTCATGCTTGACAATCACGAGGAATTCAACTCCGCGGTCGTCATCGCGGCGGGACTCGGGGACGACCTGCCGTCGGGATCGCCCCGTCCGGTGACGTTCGTCCCTAGCGAGGAGGAGGAGGGGGAGGAGGGGGAGGAGGTGGGGGGCGTCGTCGTCCCGTCGCACCGCGGGTCGGTAGGGGGACGATCGGGCGCGGACGGGAGGTCCTCCGCGGGGGCGTCCGGGAGGGGGGGTACTCGGGGGGGGGGAGGAGGTGGGGGGGGAGGGGACGTCCTTTTCGGCGAGGAGGGCGCGGCGTCGTTCTTTCGCGGTCCGCGTTGGAGTAACAAGGACGATCGTTACGAGCGGGAAGGGGGGGGACAAGGACGCCGGGAGGGAAGACAAGAATATGGACGATAGGCCGTCGTAGGGGCTCGACCCCCTGGTACATGTCTTGCAGGAATCGATGTCTAGTTTGTGCCTGTCCCGTAGTTAGGCATTAAAAAATTACCATGTGCAGGTCTAGAGCCATAAAATCGTGTCACCGAACCCCTAGATAGCGTTACCCTTAACGATGCATTCGATCAATGGAACGGATGGCGCGTTTGTTGGTGACCCATCCCCACGCATGTTTTTGAGTTGTCGCTTCCAGTCCTAAAGAAAGATTCTCAGACGTACATAACATGAGCTCTTGTGGAGCAAGCATACTGGAACATCGAAGACTACATGACGGGCAAATGTCGTAAGTCTGCGCCAGGGCTGAAAGGTTGATACTGCTTCGTTTTGACGTGTGCCGGGTGGATCAACTCGTGGGTGTCATTGCAGGTGTACATTTCATCTTCGAGGCAGGCGCAGCGCCAGTCGCGGTTTTCGGCCTCAAACTCGATCATGTTCCGCTCTGTGGGGAGAGAAATAGAATAGAATTTGAGTTCGATGGGGTGAAGCGAAACTGATTATTCCAATTTGACATCCACTCACCAACGTTATCGCACCTCTCGACGGCGTTGCTCCACAGTTTTGTTAGCATTCGTTCGGAGTAGTCGCATCTCAGTGGCACTGGAACAACGACGACACTCTCTTCGAACGTTACTCGCTTCTTCCGCGAAGACTTTCCCGGTGCTTCAGTACACTCATCGCCTTCAGATATTGTACTAAGGGATGCTGATAGCTGAGAAGATAGACGTCGTTCTTCCCGAATCCTCTCTTCTTGGTGGTCATACTGAAGTGGTACGTGATATCTAGGCACGTGTCGAAGATCTCGGACGCTCCGCTCGGCGACGGACACCTCTTGCGGTCTTTGATGTAGCAGAGTGCCGAAAAATTGAGAGAATTTGCTTCTAGTAACTCTATGACATGAGCTAAAACCGGTTTTGAAACCATTTTGACCACCCCGATTTACGAGTCCGGATGGCATTATTGGCATTCCGGTTGCCCTCCAGGAAGCATTCTTGGGACGCAAAACTGCTGACGGCATGGCGTGAGAATGAATTTATTGCGCGAGGAGATGATGGGTGCTGAAGCTGTAATGTGCGAACAACAGGCTTGGCCAGACCGTGGTCTTTTAGGACTGAAAAGGTGGTCGCTTGGCAACCGACGAGTGCCATGATTGGTACTCTCTACATGACGGGCACAGAAGAGAAATCGTGGATATCTGGCGAATAATACCTCTGAGCAGTTTGTCTAATTTCGAAAATGCTTGCGTCAGCTGACGTCGTTTGATGACGTGGTACTGACGTCGACAGGCAAAAGTTCTGATCAAGTACTTACTCCTACATACGAGCAATCGTTTCAGCTGTCGACGCTGACATAATTATGACGTCAAAGTAAATTGACGTCAGCTTCATCCCCCCCTGAAGTGAAATTTTGGCGAACTTTACTTTCATTTTCTCCCGCTCAAAATTTTAGCAGTAGCACAGACTACAGAGTCCAAATCAAATGTTCTTTATTAGTCGACGCTTTTCCCCATCCCACCCCAAACGAAAAAAAACTCCCACGCGCGGAAATCGTGTCGGTTTTGATTTGGATATTGTAGTAAGTCATACTTCGAAACTTTCAACGAATCATTAGGGCTGCCCAAAGGTTTCCTAAAAATTCGAACTGGTAAATAATCTGCAATATTACATACATAAAAAATGATAATTCTTCATTCTTTTTATGAGTTGACGCTCTCATGTGGAGTTGACCGAGCTCTGTCGAATTTCGTAGAGTCTCAGTGTGAGTCAGTCGAGTTCTCTCTAGAGATACCACGACCACTTCGTTTCAATAAGAACTCTCGTCGCCTACATCAACATCTCACGACCCGCCCACTTTACTGTCATAATCAAGAATAATACAACTATTTCGGCATCATTGTTTTCGCATGCATTTGAGTGCTAAACACAACATGATCACGTCAGCCCAGCATTTTAGTACCACCCCTGCGAGGACTACTAATATGAATCTGTTGCCAGTGTGCCCCCCACCACCTTCTCCTCCGGCTCCGAGATTCTTTCTGAACGAGCTTGAAGGTGTTGATCGAGCTCCCACAATAGGCATTCACATGGACAAGTTCCTCTGCGCCGAGAGCATAGTCCACGAAAGGCGCCGCGGTAACATGCCGATTATTTGGCTCAAGCCGCGGCCGTCCAAGCTCCCACCCCTGATGGGTCTACCAGCTGCAAGACTAGGTGAAACTATGGCCTTGTATCCGATTGCGCGCCGCCCTCCGTTTTGCGAGGCGGGTCATATCGAAAGTGGCGGTTGAAGCTGGGGTATGAAATATCAACAACGGCAGCGGCATTTTGAGCATTCATGTATAAAGAATAGAGTAAACAACTTCTTTTGTAAATATTAATGAATTTTGTATTTTCTAGGTCAATTTAAGTAAAGTCGTTGCAATAGTACAGTCACTCAGATGACTTATTTCTCTGAAAAAATGCATTTTCCTCTTTTCGATCCACAAGAGAGAATAGTTCTAG
>JALLAZ010000628.1:0-16290 GCA_036939755.1 Stephanodiscus triporus | reverse complement strand
ACGGCGACAGCGACGGCGACAGCGACGGCGACAGCGACGGCGACAGCGACGGCGACAGCGACGGCGAGGAGGAGAAGGACCCCGCCGACGTCCTTACCCAACTGGGCGACGCGGTCCTCTTCGGGCAAACTCCCAAGGTCCTGTCCGAATTCATGTCCAACGTCATGGGTTCTGCCAAATGGGTCCTGCCAAGTCCTACCCCCTTCGCTCGGCAGCAGGGAGGTGGGGGTGGTGACGGCGACGTTGTTATTGACGATACCGGCCCGATCAAGATCGGCGACAAGTTCTACAGCCACAACGAGGCGATACGACGCTGGCGTCAGGCGAGGACGAAATTGTCGGATAAATATTTCGAGTTCGACAACGAGGGGAATGTGAAGGTGGAACGCACATCCTTCTTCGAGAAGAGTGCTCTGTTCCTTCGAAACGATAAAAAAGTTGAAAGTAGGGCGAGTGCGAAAGACGGGGGAAAAGAAAATGGGCAGAGTGACGTATCTCTTGCTGAGTTGATAAATGAGAGTTTTACATTGACGTCAACGGATGATGAGAGTACTGTTGCGGTAAAATCAACACCATGTCCATTGCCGCCGTCGTCGTCGCAGAGCATCGAGGATGTTGAGACCGTGGAAACTATGATGCACGAGTTAGAGCTAACGCAACACCAGCTGGAGAATGTTAAGACTGAATTACAGGTGTTAAAGCAGCAGCAACATCAGCTGGAGAATATCAAGAATATCAAGCCAAAGCCATCCGTGTTGCCATCGTCGTTGATTGGAAAGGACCTTCCACCAGCGAGTCGCAGCATCAGCAGCGACGAAGACACTGAGAGTGACACCGTTCCTACCTACGCTACTCGTTCGGGGGCCGGCGTGTCAGTGATGGAGAATGGTAGCGATCGCGAGAATAGCCGTAGCAATAATATCGAGAGGGCCTATTCGGATAGGAGAAAATTGGACAATAACTACAAACACGACATGGTAAACAGCAAGAAGGACATCGAAACCGACAGTGTAGTGGGAAATGCCAGCTTGTCATCCTTTATGGGAAGTGCCTATGGAGTCGAAGTGACCGATGCCCTTATTAAGAGTAGCCGTTCGGAACGATTCAAGTTAGGAATGGGGGAGATTGGCAACAGCGTCGGGAAAAGCCGGTGCGAACAATCTGTTTTGGGCTCTCAGTATGGAACAGAGGTAGTATTTAGGCCCCCCGTCATGAATAAAGTTGTTGCTGCCAGGAAACCAAGGACATTGAACAGCCATAACATGGGTGTGAAAATACCCGCGATGAAGGCTGGTGCTGCTCTGAAGCAAATTGCTGATTCATCACCATTGAAGCCTGCTGTGAAGTCGCAATCAAAGATGTCTAACCTCCATTTGAAGAAGTTGAAACTCGGTGTGAAGAAGTCTGCTAGGACCCAATATTGACCTTAAAAATCTATGTGAAAATAAATCTAGGTACAAACATATTAGAGTGCATGACGCAATAATTGGATTTGTAGGTTTGACTTGGCTACCATATTAAGCGATCGCCACAGACACACGGGAGTGTCTTCTTTTCTCAAGTTCGGCGAAAATTTTTATTTCATGTCACTCCGTTGGGATTTTATGTGCCATGGAGACAAAGCATTCATAGAGTGCAAATGGGATTGTGCAGGGGGTATCATTCGATGATGAGTTTTGTCATGCCATTGTGTTGACGCTACGGGGGACGAGAGACAAGCTTTGGGACCTTACAGTCTTTGCGGGATTAAAAATACGCGGATCTTTGGAAGTCCTTGCAGTGGCGACTACCCCAAAGAAAAGAAGGGGAGAGAAGTAGCAGCCATTTTGCCGACGCTGCCGACCCTGTCAATTCTGCGACGATCCATGGGTGTTAGTAATTGTTTGAAACGAAAGTAAACATTCCGTTAAGAGGTTTGGTGCACGATGAGACAGAGCTTTGGAGCTCAAACTCGCTTTGTGTGTCCTCTATAGAGATAATTTGATTCAAAAAGACTTGAAAATCATTCGTTTATGATTATGATTATGAGGCTGGGGTATTTCATGTATGAAACATGATTTAATCCTCCGGGAAGTCTCGCCTGTCGAATACGATGAATGGGAAGTCTGTTCCCTTCTGAGGTACGTGGATCTCCACATGCTGCGACTGCTGCTTAGTGGCCACATTGGCATCTCCGCCCTCTCCGCTCTTCCTCTTCTCACTCCGTTGCCTTCTGCTACGCTCCATCCTGACCATCGTTCTTAGATAGCTAACATCGATTGGAGTCGCCAAATTCTTTGGAAATTCTCCCAGCATCTCATCGAATTTTTTGAGCTTTTCCATTACTGGTTTGAATTGCTTTCGTTTGACGGCGGGTAGAGTTTCATTATATTTTCCTTCCCCCCCACCGGAGTAAGGACGAGTAATAAAAAATGTAAGAAACGAAATCTGGAGAGAGAAAGAGAGAGAGAGAGAGAGAGAGAGACAAAAACGAACCTTCCGCATCGCACCAATCGTCGTACGCGCAGGAATAACTGTGTAACGCCACCCTGAACTCCCTCGAGAAATTATTCCTCCGAAACTCCACCGCTTCCTTCACTTTCGGCGTGGGTATGGCGACAACGAATGTCCTCTTCTCCATGTCTGCATTCTTCGGTATCTGAACCTTCAGCTTCTGTCCCGGGACGTTTGGATTGCTGAAACATTTTTTTTCGTCCGTTGTTGCAAATCGAGAGGGTCGTTGGGCAGATAAACGATTCCGCGTGAGGGAGGCACAAGAAAAAAAGAAAAAAAAACACGCAAGGCACACACACGCAACAAGCTGGCCCGACACTTCGCGCACGCACCCGAACGTTATATCGTCACCGATCTCCTTATCAGGGGGGATGTTCACGGAAACCTTCATGGTATTCTTGTTCCGCGCCTTCCTTGGAAGATCATCGGTTGTCATCTCCTTGATCTGCTTCACGCACGCGCCGTACCGTCGCTTGTACAGCCCGCGAAGGGTATTCACCTCCGCCTTCTCCTTGGAGATTTCTGGCGGGGACGATTTCTTCGTCTTTCCCGTCGGCAACGACGACGGCGACAACGGCGATTTTGATTCGGAATCTTCATCGTGTGCGGCTTTCAAGGACTTCTTCTTCGCTGCCTTCTCCGTGGCCTTTGCTGGATTCGGGGTTGACGAAGATGCCGGCGATCCTTCGGGGCTGGTAGAACTCTCAAGAACCGATATTGTCGAAACCTTTACTTTTTTCTTCGTCTTGGGAGATGTCGCTGATTTCTCATCCGTCCTTCTGCCATTTTTGCCCCCCCCCTCTACGCTGACCTTCTTTTTCTTGTCTGCTGCCATTCCATCAACGTTAGCAATCTTCTTTTTGGTCATCGCCTTACCATCGGCGTCAGCCACCATCTTCTTTTTGGCCACCTCCTTTCCGCCATTGTCACCGATAACTTTCTTCTTCTTGGCATTAGCATTCCCCAAGTCATCGTCCCCTTTCTTCTTCCTCTTTCCATCACCATCGACCTCCTCCTCCTCTCCCTTCTTCTGCTCCTTCTTCTTCTTGACGATCGCCTCCCCATCGTGGCCCGTCGTCTCCTTCTTCATCATCATCATCATCTTCTTCTTCTTCTTCTTCTTGGTCTTTTCGTCCGATTTTGCATTGGGCACCTTCCTCACGTACTTGCGCTTCTCCCTGACCTTCTCCTTTGTTGTGTTCTTCTCGGCCGGAGAGAGCGGCGCATCGTGTCGATCGCCGCCCCATCCCGCCGCCATTTCCAAGTCGCCGAAATTGACGAAGAACCCGTCGTCGAAGTCTGAGTCTTCCCCTCCGTCATTGTCATGGTCTAAGTCGATGTAGTCGTCGACGTTGACGTCGACGTCCTTCGGACGGTCGCCAGCCAACGATCCGCCCCCGACGCCCTCGGACTTCTTCTCCTCGTATTCGTATTCGTCGTCGTCGTCATTCGCGTTGGTGCCCCCCCCCCCCCTCCTCTCCTCCTCCCTCCGTTTCTTCCTCGTCCGCGCCTCCTCCTCGATCTGCGTCATCCCGTACGCATTCGACGCGAGTACCTGACCGGCCACCTCCTCGTGCAGGAGCGTATCGTCGATGAATCCGTCGTCGCTCGAGTATACCGAGACACCGGACGGCTCGCTGTCGACGCTCTCCTCCTCCCCCTCCTCCTCCTCCTCCTCCTCCTCGTCGTCATCGCCATCGCCGTCGCCATCGCCGTCCCCGCTCGCCTCTTTCCTCTTCTTCTTCCGGCTCTCTCGCGCCGCCGCCGCCGCCGCAGCCTTCTTCTTCCTCCTCCTCCTCTTCTTCTTCTCCTCCTCATCGTATTCGTCGATCATCACCCCCCGAACGTACTTCGCCTCGAGGTAATCGATGACCGAGCCGTACCGTCGCTTGTTCAATGGCGACGCATCGTCCCCGTCGTGGTGGACGTCGTAAATGTCATCCCCCCCCCCTCCGGTGTCCTCCTCCCTCGCGTATTCGCCGCCGCCGCCGACGACGACGACTTTGTCATCGTCATCGTTCCGACCGACGACGACTTCCGCGTTGTCTTCGTCGTCCCTCCTCGTGCCGCCGATCGTCGATCCTCCTCCTCCCCCTCCCCCCCCTCCCGAGGCGAGCCAACCTTTTACCCTGCGCGCGCGCTTCGCCCTCGTGCGTCTAATGGCCACGCCCATGTCGACGGTCGTCGACAACGGTATCGAGACGAGGATCGTGTCGCGCGACGGGCACACCCTCGGTCGACGACGACGACGACCGAGGGAGGGGGGTACTACCGCGGAGGCATCATCATCATTGGCATCGCCGTCCCGTTTTCGTCGATCCTCGTCGTCGGCGGCGTCGGCGTCGGCGTCGGTCGTCGTTGTCGTCGTCGTCGTCGTCGGCGGGGACGGTCGCGTCGTCGTCGTCTTCGTCGTCGTCGCGCGGCCGCCGCCATCGCCATCGCCATCCCTCCCTTCGTCCTGCGCGTACACGAATCCCTCCTCACGACGCCTCTTCGTCGTCCTCCTACCTCCACCCCCCATCGTCGTCCGGGGGGGGGAGCGATTCGTCGTCATCGTCGTCGTCGTCGTCGTCGTCGTCGTCGCGTCGACGCCTTCGTCGGCCGCCGGCGGCGGCGGCGCGACGACGTCGTCGACGACGAAGTTGTCGTAATCGTCGTCCCCCGTCGTCCGGGGATGGCCTACGACGGACGACATCTCGGACGACTTCGTGGATGGCTCTCTCTCTCTCTCTCTCTCTCCTCTGTCCTTTTTTTTATCCTCCCCCTATTTCTTTTTGTCAAGATATGATAAATTATTATTATTATTTACTTATCGATGTTTAGTATTCCTCGCTCCGTCGTTGTCGTCGTCTTTGCTTTTTTTTTTTTTTGCGAGATTTTTACGACGTGTAGAGGAAGAGAGGAGGATGGATGGATGTATTCGAAGACCTCAATTCGGGGTGGTCAATTGAGGTCAAACGTACAGTCTCCTAATTGCGAGCAATAATGAAGAAAACGTATCGTAAGTAATAATCTCTCTCTCTCTAGAGGAGTAAATCGATCATCACCCGGCTAGGTTCCTCCCTCTTTTCCCTCCCGCTGACACTTTCGAGGATGACGGCGTCCATTTTTGCCATCCTCTCGCTGCCGCTGCTGCTGCTGCTGCTCCCGCCGTCGACGCCGGCGGTCCGTCCGTGCCTCGGATTTCGCGACCCCCCCCGGCCGCCATCCTCGCGGCGAACGACGAGACGACCGCCACCGACGCGACCAGCGATCGCGTCGTCTTCGTCTTCGTCGTCGTCGCGCTTCGCCGCCGGGGGAGGATTCGGATCCTCCTCCGCGCCGAAGAGGAAGGAGTCCGTCGGAAGGGGGGGAAGGAGGAGGAGGAGGGACGACGGGCATAAATTCCTGGAGGAATTATCGATTAAGGAGGAGAGGTCGTCGTCGTCGTCATCGTCGTCTTCGTCGTCGTCTCCGAGATTGGATCGATTCGGACTCCCCCCTCCCACGGAGGAGGACGTCTTTCCGCCCCTATCTCGAGACTCGATTCGCGTTCCCGTCGACGACTACGACGACAACGACCGGCCGTCGTTCTTCGATCGGGACGACGTCGTGCTCGCGACCGCGCGTCATCTGGGGGTGAACATTGCCGCCTTCGACGACACGATGCATTCCGTCCACGAGGAGGAGGAGGACGACGACGACGACCACGACGACCACGACGGGGAGGAGGAGAAGGGGGGGGGTGGTGGACGAAGACGACGACGATGGTCGCTGCGTATGATCCACGTCGATCCGCCGGTCTTCCGGATAGACAATTTCCTCTCCGGGAGGGAATGCGAGTATCTCGCGTCGCTCGTCGACGACGACATCGTTACCTCGTCATCGTCGTTGGGGGGGGGGGAGGAAGGAAGACCCGCGCGGAAGGTCCAGAGGATGCCCTCCCCGACGTTCTCGTCGTCGTACGCCTCGGTGGTGTCACGCAGGACGTCGACGACGTGGTTCTGTCGGTACGATGCGGTCCCCGCGTTGCTCGCGAAGGTCCGACGTCTCCTCGACGTCGACGTCGGTCGGATGGAGGAGCCTCAGGTGGTTCGATACCGTCCGGGGGAGGAATTCTCCTGGCATTACGACGCGGTGCCGAGGACGACGTTGTCGGGATCGTCGAGGAGAAACGGCGGACAGCGGTTGGCGACGCTCCTCGTGTACCTCAACGACCTGGAGGAGGGACGCGGGGGCGGTACGGCGTTCCGCGATCTGGAGGGGCCGCCGAAGGAGGAGGAGGAGGAGGAGGAGGAGGAGGAGGTGGCGGAGGAGGGGGGGGATCGGGCGGACGAGTCACCACCACCACCACGACGACGACGAGGACGGCTCGTCGTGACGCCGAGGATGGGCACAGCCCTCCTCTTCTTCCCTGCATACAACGACGGCTCCCCCGATCCGAGGACGCTGCACAGGGGCGAGACTGCAATGGACGACAAGACGATCGCGCAGGTGTGGATACACGAGGATGAATATCGTGCGGGCGTGCCGGAGGGGAATCGGCAGTCAGACGCGATGGACATGGTAGAAAACGAGTCGAGACGACTTGGTTTTTTGTGAAGACCAGACCCCCCCCCCCCCCCCCCCCCCCCCTTTTGGTCACTTCCAGTTGCGCCGGGCTGGAACGAAATCTCTCTCTCTCTCGTCGTTCCCGACCGACCACCTTTGCACAATGAGTGTATTCAGGAGGGTGACATGATGACCCGTGTAACTTATGAAAGCTGACGAAATACATTGAATCGACAGGACGAAATGCACCGAGAGATTTTGAGCATTTGGGCTAGTTTCTTAAGTATTTGATTGCATTTGTCTTCGGGCGGACGAAAAATGAACAAGAAAACATTTCCCACTGGCAACCTTTTTATATGTACTCGTTTTTTTTGCTCGGAGGGGGGCGTCGTACGACGAAGTTTATCACAATGGATAGGAACATCCCTTGCCCCCAGTCGATACTTTTTTTCATTAGTACCAAAAGTTCAATGCTCTTCGCTCATCCCACCCACTCCACCTCCAAAATATATAATGATTGAACCATTAGTCACTAACAGAGACAACCAGGTCTTTGTGAATTGTTTCTTGGCGGAGATCGTCCTTGAAGATTGAATTCCTGACTGGTAGAGTCCTCGGCCAAATTCTTGCATTGGGATACAGTCCATCAGCTTCATTGTTCGGGTGGTGAATTATGACACCAAAACAGACCTTGAAGGGTCCCGCGGAGCTATTTGAACCTGTCATTTCCGTTCCTCCGCCAAAGTCTTTTATTTGATTCGGGATTTGGATGAATAATGTTGCTGCAAGCATATTCGGGATGCTTCGCCTCAACGTGATCTGCAAGTTCTCTTTGGTGAGCGCAATCACTTAGAATAGTTGCTGGTCGTTGAGAATAATGACTGTGTGCATCAGAAGCACATAACAATCATAGTTGAGTCCGCCTTCGGCGAATGTCACAATTGAACCGATTCTTCCCACTTTTTTCTGACTCTTTCCTGATTTACTCCTCGATGGTCTTGCCTTAGTGGTAAGCAATGTCAATGCGAGCTCAACATTTGGTGCGTTGTCGACCCCTCCGTAACTTGGTGCTCCACAGCTGACTAGAAAACAGAGAGAGTTAGTCTCCGTTTCTCTCCCACGACTTTTCTCACCTCTGCCTGCAATTGCAGCGTTGATTGCCACGATTGTGGCATAGACTGCATTCATTTTTTCTTGATCGGATACCAGGAGCCGAGGAGGTGGTGGTACTTCCTTCATTTCTAAGACAGTTGCTTTCCTTTTTTTCATTCACTGCCTTCATTTTACCTGTAACACCACAAGGTGGCAGGTCATTCTCCTTCTGATAACTACATTCGTTCCCATAAGTCCCATCACTTTTTACCAAGAGGCCGCAAGCACCACCTGGAAAAGAGCATGACGCTGAATGCTTCACATTATTTGCCTTTGCCTTACTGGTAAAGTTGCAATCAAGGCCATTTTTGATCCGGTAATCACACTTCTTTGCATAGTTACCAGGAATTGACACTTTGCAACCACGAGCGTTGCCTGGGCAAGCGCACTTATAAGTCATTGCGATGAATACCCAAAATTATTCGCTGTGGCGACAATAATCTCCGCTTTTGAAAAAAAATAGGGAAAAAAACTCATAGCCTTCTATTAAGGGGGGGGTGATTGTCAACATCGTAATAGTGAGAGCTTCGCACAGTGGATGGAAAGCGTCATCGACATTTATTACGGGGACTGATTACCACGGATGGCATCCTGTTGTGGGCGGCAGCATGGGCAGCAGCGTGGAGCGTGGATACTGAGATACCGTGGTGTGACAATGACCTCTAAATAATTTAAGAAAAGTAAGTTTGTGAATTATCGAGCTTTACACCCCCGTGGTCCTAATCAGTCAAAATTCTCGAGCTAGGAATTGAATTCATCTGTTGCTACGTGGTATTTTAGTCATTCCCATCATCGACGCCGTCGTCCTTGTCCCCTGTTGTCCCCATCGTCATCTTCCCTCCGTCGTCTCGCCCCTCCGTCAAGCCGGTTGTCGTCGTACCCCCCCCCCCCCTCATCGTGCTGTCGTACCCCTGCTCCCGTCCGCCACCTGCGGTATCTGCACTCATCCCGACTTCTCCTGCCCCTACGACTTCGTCTGTACCTTCTTTTCTTGGGGGATTTGCCTTAGAACTGATTTAACTTCGTATGCATCGATATCCAATACCGAGCGGATCGTCACTCAGTCGCAGAGATGTCTCCCCGTTTAAGCACTGATTCCGCCAACTTTGGCCACCAATAATCCTCAATCTTTTCATTCACGAAACAATTGTATGCCCAGCCATCATCCCGCAACGGCTTCGTCTTGACCTCATCAACCAAATCCTTCGGGAGTGGAAATCCAAGGGGGCAACCCCCCTCCTCAAATGAGTTGAATGTTGATTTGCAGCGATCTCTCCAAGAACGCATGTTACTTGCCACCTTGGTCTTAGCATGGAGCATGGTCGCCTCGTTCTCTTCATCGAACTCATGATTGTGTTGTTCAACATACCGATGCTTCCAACTTTCATTCGTGGCTTTGGTTTCCTTTTCACTCATTTGAGATACTACAGTGATGGTAGAGTAGTGAACATAGTGAAGTTTGACATAGTCGGCACGGTACATCTAAACCCATGGACAAAATGAGAGACGAGTAGAAATTCAAGAGTGGGTAGAAACAAGGTGTGCAAGGTCAAATTCTTACCTGTTTTCTTCTGGGAGATAAATCTTTCGTTCTAGGGAATGCTTCCCAATTACAATTGTATGTGTGCAGGAATGTCTCATTCGCAGTCACGGTTGGTGTAAAAGTACCATCCACCTCCCACGTTTTTTTTGGATCCCTGTTTGTTCAGCAAAAAGTCAGTTTCAAACATTCACAAAACGCAGAAGGAAACATATACACAATTCTGCAAGACACTCACTCAAGCAAATCGAATCTTGGCTTGGCTGGAGCAGACTTGAACACTGCCACCTTCACTCCAATCTCATCCAATCTATCGGCCACTTCCCCCATACTCTTGTAGTTCCCCATGGGAACGAGGTATTCATCAGTGTCGAAACTACCCAGCCATCGAGCATGCGTCCCAAATCTCAAGCGACACGAACTCTCGGCGGCATACTGACTCGAACGCTCACCCTCGTTTCCGTCACGATTGCTGCATATCTTGCACGGCCAATCGATTCGTGTCACCTTATCCCGAGGGAAAAGGTCAACTATATCCGCTAAGGAGTCTTCGTTGGTGAATGCCCCGCTATTGTCATAAACATAGACGTGGTCGAACCCAGCAACTAGGTTAAATTCCAGCCACTCCTGCAACCGACGCTTTCCGTCGCCAACCTGAGCTCGATTTGAACGCGTTCGAAAGGTAGTTGATGCCCAAGTGCATGCAATCACTTTATGGATTTTAGGAGGAAGCTCGCCCGTGACCGCCACGTATTTCTTGTCGCTTTCATTCTCCGGTATTGTGACCGTGTTCACGTCCACGCCTTTTGGTACGATTCCAATTGACATCAGGCTCGGCATGCACACCGGAATATTCTCCCACCGACCACTCTCGTCGATCTTGGGCAGCACGTGCTCTTTACCCCACTCAATATCCGGAATGAACAGGTTCTCTATATCGTTGTGGAATTCATATCTCGGCTGGAGGAATTCCCGCGGCGGCGTATACCGAGGCGCTGTTCGAATGGGGATGACATCCACGTACAGCGTAGCGTAGTCGTCGACCACCGTATCGCCATTTCGCACCCTATCGCGATAATCGGAGGGCACCGGACACTTGAAAAGGAGCTGACTCTGCCAAATCATGTGGTTGTCGTATCCAGCCTCGGTCGCGCTGAACTTGTACCCCTTGCGGTACGTGTGATAATCGTAATCCACCACAAAGCGCGAGAGGGAGTATCCAACTATCGATAAATTATTGGACGACGACGCATTCGGATTGTAGTTTTTGAATCGACATATGAAGCGCGTTTCCATCCCATCGGGATCGGCGTCCTCGTGCGACGCCAGGCGATATCGCGGCTCATCCGAGTCATCCGCGGGACCGTCCTGGTGTGATATCCTTTTCAATGGCACGTGTTGGAACAGTGCGCTCTGGGGCCTCATTAGGTAATTCTTCACGTAATCGATGTGCACGTCATTCTGGTGGGGTATCACCCCCATCGGGAGCCTCTCGCCGAACCGAACCCGTCGTTGGCCGTTGTAGCACCGTCTTCGGTTTTGCGCCACGAATATCACGTCCCGTCCGTCAGAGGACGGGAACACGTCGTGTATCCAGGGTAAGAATGGATCAAGGTCCACCGGCGGAGTATCGATCGGCCATTGAGAGGACAGGGCGGAGCACGATCGTACGTTGGGGTAGGATATCGGGAAGAGTGCGCGCTTCGTGATGGGACCGTCCCTGGGCGGCAGCGGCCTCGTCTCCCACATGGTTTGATTGACCGGTTCGCAATATGCGGTCAATACCGGCATGTTGTCTCCCTTGGTGAGTTCGGCGAACGAAATTGACGGATCCTTTTCCCCCCTCCCTCCTCCCCCCCCCTCCTCGGCATCGTACCGACGATCACCCAACCTCGCCGCGGTCAATACCGTCGTTACTATATCCTCGCCCTCGCGACGATATTTCAAGCCATCGTCCGCACCATCCCTCCTCTCGCCGCTTTCGCCCTCGGACAGGGATGATTCCACCGCGTCCCCCCGACGGGAGTCAATCGCTCGCTTCAGGAACTCTCCCGACAGGACGTCTTCCAACTCCGGCGACAACTCGACGTGTATCGTGTCCGCCTTGTAGTAGTCGGACGGCGGCGTCTTCAGATCCTCGCACGGCATGTACCCCTCGTCGTCGATCGCGCTGTTGCATCCGTTGTAATTTGCGCAGTACCTCAATTCGGACATCCTCGCGTCGTTTGGAGACATTTTCTTCGTATTCGATAACCAATCCACCCTCTTGTTGCAATTGAATCCCTGTCCCTTCCATTGACACAGGCCGCAGAAGTCGTCGATCGTCGGTTCTCTTTGCTGTTTCGATACGCCACCACCCCCATCGTCTATTATTACCGCCTCCTCTCGTGTTTCTTCTGGATGATCGTCTGTCGGAGCGGACAATCGCTGGCGCCGGGGAGATGATGATAATGCCGCGCCATCATCGCCACTTTCGTTATTCATCGTACGGGCGTGACTCGAGAAACGAGGAGGAGGAGGGGATGATGATTCGATATTATTGCCGCCGCTTACGCCGATGCTACTTCTGCTTCCTCCGCCAAACTTGTTGAGGACGAGGGAGACGAATGTGACGTACATTCCAAGGAGGGTGACGGCGATGCACGTTAGCCCGATCGTCGGCCGTTTCCTTCTCTTCCCGAACATCGGCTGCGGATTCATTCTACCTAATAATTCGAAGAACGGACGGCCTACTTGTCGTCATCACCGCGCCTGTGTGCGCCGCATCCAGTTTCGGCCGGTTTGGATGGGAGTATTTTTTCCCCTGGGGACCCTATTTTTTATTCGTTTACACATGTGTGGGAATCAATACTTTTTATGCATTGAGGTTGCGGGCCAAAATAGAAGGGAGCCATGCATGCCTACTTCGAAGTGGCCTCCCATTGATGGTGGCAAGAATTCTCTTGCCGCCCGCAAGGAATATTGCCAGTTGCAAGAGAGTGAGCAGCGGCAGCGCAATCGCGCAGAACTGCTGGTTTTGGTTGGCAAGCAACCCATCCCTGCGGCTTCTGTGGCGCCAGGCACGCCATCTGGCCGCAGCGAAAGATATAGCGTGCTCGTTGCCAGCGCTGAGAAGGCTCGCAACAGTACTAGCACTGATTAGACTGCTCTTCTCGTTCTGTCTGAAGGAGTTGTTGAGAAAATTGTGTTCGAAGGCGACGGAGGTAAGTCTAAGAAATTGCCGCAAATTTCCGAGCTCGTGGTGGTGGGGGGGAATCTAATTCAATTGCCCGGCTTGTGGAGGGAGAGGGAGAGGGAGAGGAGGATAGTTAGAAAAAGGATGATGATGGGGAGGATAACAACCATGATGGCGGTGGATCTGTCTAATCTGCTGTTCCTTCTTCCCCGTCTGCGTCCTGCTCACTAGTACTCAACGTGTCCCATACGTCCTGCACGTTCTGTAATGCCGATTTCCACTCCACCGGACGCATCTCCGCATTTTTCGCTAGCTCCCAGCACTCGTTTGCAACGTGACTCCCTTTGTGGCACACCTGACAAAATCTGATCATCAACTTTGGTTTCTTTGCTACCTTTGTCACCCCCGCTTTCTCCAACACCGATTTCCTCCGCTCGTTCTTCTTCGGTCGTCCAGATTTGTTAGGGGCACTCCACGCCGGGCAATATCTTATGTTCGGATTCGCTATTCCATCCTCACGAATGGTTTCCATGGATATATTGCATTCCGCCATGACGTCTCTCGGAAACTGTAGCCGCCAATGATCGGTCCGCCACCAATAAGGCATGATATTCTCGCGTGTTAAGTTTGGGATCCTCGAGCTCATCACTAGTGCTGCCATGTGCTCACACGGTACTGCATCGCGCGAGTCAACACCACATGAACATTTTCCAAAAAAAGACCCACGGGTCGCCTCCTTCACAATGGTTACCGAACCTCCCTCTCTCGTTTGAGAATTGATGTTCCTACGTACGGTGCACACATACCCGAACTCGTCGTCGCTGACAGTAATGGTAAAGTCGAAAGCATTGATGTTAGCAAAAACCTCGTCATATTCAAGTTTACCTCGGGGAGTAAGCTCCGCATCCATAGACCATGCCAAGTCACGCTGTTTTATGAATCGTTTGCACTCCATCTTCAGGAGAAGTATACAGGCGTTCAGTGGATCGACCGCTGTCTTCGCCCTCATTTCTCTATTTGCTGCGTTCATTGACTCGATCGCAGCAGACGACGTACGGTGGTACATGTAGACGCCAGGCGTCATGGCACATCTTGCAGCCGGATACTGATTTTCATCTGGTACTGTATTCAGATATTGGAGATCCTTGTTGTGCATCATAGGCCAATACTTCTCCTTCACGTTGGCAATCTGTTGAACGGTGCGACATTGCAGCAAACGATTAAACACCCAGAGAGCCGAATATACCTTATTGCCACTCTTTCCCCCACCGCACATCTTAATGATATTCTGTGACCTGTGATATGAGCAGTGGAAATTAACAGCTTCAGGTACAATTTCGGCAATGGCACTGAAGAGACCCTTGTCCTGATCGGATACAATAGTGACGTCCGTCATATTCAGACATGGGTGTATTTCAACGATAAACTTCCAAAATGACTGCCAGCCAAGGAGATTTTCGTTGCCAAAAATAATCGCAAAGCCAACTGGGAACATGTTTGCGTTTGCTGTAATGCCGTAGCACGAGTACAGTGTGTACTTGCCGAAGTTCAGGTGGCATGCATCAGCCATCACCAGACGTTGCAACTCTGGAACAGTACCTTGCGAGAACGACGGAGTGAAAAAAATACCATGTAAAAACTTCACATTGACACACTTAGGACCCAACTGCTCCATCAGCATGTCCCGCTGGTCCGTCTTCCACTTAGCGATATAAGTAGATCGCTCCTCCTTAGTCATGGTACTGAGTGAGGAGTGCTTGCGTCGGAGCATTTCCTCCGACAACACTATCAACTCTACGTTTTTGAGTGTCTCTCTGCGTTCCGTGTATTCCATGCGAACAATATGCCCGCGTTCCTCCAATTCCTTCTTCACCGTGGCAACATATCTCACGTTGACCTCCGCGGTACCGAACAACATCTCCCGCGACGCCGCACGAGCCTCTTGTAAGATGGAGTCAGTGAATGCATACTCCTTGCCATACTGTTTTAGGAGACCACGTAACGTCTTGTTTGTACACCCAGTGTTCTCTGCGATCATCGCCACAACGAGCGGTGCAACCATTGAAGTCTTGTAAGGACTGTAATATCTGTCCTGTGGAACGTTATACTGATTAGCATGGGTTGGAATGTTAGAATAATCATCGCCGTTGCGCACACTGCATACAGTAACAGCAAAGCCCTGGGCATACTCCGTGTTATTTGCCTCAACAACAAAGTAATACCCGTAGCACCGCAACTGATGGATTTTGCTCCGTGTTGTGTGGTACAAAATGCCACGTAAATTTGCCTCCTCCGCGACACGCAATTTCAATACCTCGATATCAGGAAAAGTATCACCAACGCGTAGTCTGTTGCCTTCGACTTCAGACATTGGTTGGAGTGTTGGATGGAGACAACCCGTGTAGATCCCGATGGAAGTTGTGTTCTGGTCTACGTGTTTTTTTAAGCGTTGCCTGCAAATCTGATTCACGTACGCCTTACGTTGTACCTTGTACAAGGCCATTGCATTATCTTTCTCATTTTGGTCCATACCGGTGCAGTCTGGCGGTGCAGGCCCCCCCACAATAGTGGTTGTCCGACGACGTCCAGGGTTTGATTTTTTGGATCCGAATCTTCTATGTCTTTTTCAATTTCGTCCAATCCGCGATCAAAATAAGCGTCTAGGTCATCATTGTCCGAATAAAATAAGTCGTCCCCGTCAAAGTCCGCCGGCGGCTTGTATGATTTGTCTTTGCTGTCGCTGTCGTTGCCTTCGGATGTGTCACTGATCGATCCCCCCTTTTTCCCAATACATCCATGGTCTAAATCTGATTCGGAAGGAGAATCACTTAAATCATCATAGCGACCCAATCCTGTTGCTGCTGCTGCATGCGCCAATATTCAAAGATTAGCAGGAGAACCATGGTTTGTGTAATCAAGTGGATGGAATGGATCAGCAGAGACATCACGGTGCCACTCACCGGGTAAAGTCAGAACCTTGGGGGGGCTTGGTGCGGGTGTTTGATTGCGCGTAGAGCGTGTGGTGACCTCCACGCATCTCAGCGTGGGCATCGACTCCTTAGCAAGATGCTGTAAAACCTCAGGGAGTGCCTTGCGGTTCCCCTTAGTTGGAGATGGTGTATTCCTCGCCACCTTCCGCTTTGATGGTGAGGGTGTCTTTGTGGCCCACTTCCTCTTGGCTGGAGAGGGCGCCCTTGACGCCACCTTGCTCTTCTTGTAGCCCTTCTGCTTCACTTGTTTTGTTTTCTGGGTGGGCATATCTCTTTCGGTAGTATGATTAGGTGATCCAGGATGATAACCGCTGGTCTTCGCCATGGATAAGAATTGAGTTAGAGTGTGTGCCATGTATCAATGAAGAGATTCACTTTTATGGCTGTATAATGAAATACGAACCAGGTGC
>JALLAZ010000627.1:0-13392 GCA_036939755.1 Stephanodiscus triporus | reverse complement strand
AAATATGGGATCAAACCAGGCTCCGTTTGATTGATCAAATCGATGCAATCATCATCCGTTAGGAAGGCGAATTGCAGATCAGGCCAGATTTGGGTGTACGCATTGAGGGTTGCCTTCACATTCTCGGCGAGGTTGTATAGCTGTGGCGGTGTCGAGTTCGATGCCGAGTTTGAACAGTCAAGCAAATTGTCCTTGTGCGTGAAAATCAGCCGGTGAGGTATTCGAGGTTTCGTGTCCTTGTCGTCGGACTCTCCCCTGCCATGTTTCTTACTCTGGGGGTAACTAAAAAAACTGCGCGCTCTAACCGCTGTCTTGAGATTTTCATCCACAAGAGCATGGTAGTAATTCCAAGCCATTGATGTTGATGTCGCCGGCCCCGTTGCGATCCTTGGTAGAGGGCATCTGCGCCAGTTCGCTGCTGCTGCTGTCTTGTCTACAGCTAACTTCTCTGTTTCGCTGCGCCTGGTGATGGAACGAAAAGATCCATAGATGGAACCAACAACGAAGATCGTGATGAGAATGGCGGAAGGCATTGCCTTTGTGCAAAAATTGGTCCACATATATTATGATTCGTAAACGCTACGTTCGAGTGCTCTTCTCATACGATATCCTCTTAACTTTTCTTGAGCTCGAATGAAGAACGGCCGCGGCGAGTGCAATGTCCCTCCACATCACAAAACGGGTTTGGGCAGGAAAAAATGATATGATGTACACATGTACCGCCCCCTAGAGAGGAAGTTGTAGACGCACGTCCAAAATCTAAGTAAGAATCGGTTTGCACGGGCGGGAGCGGGACGTCCAAGACTGCAGTTCAATCCTTCGGAGTTTCGTGGTGCGAGCCAAGAGGAGTAATAGTCGTTGTCACTAATACACATGTTCCTATCACGCGCCTCGGCATGCCGCCGGATCCTCGTGCCGCCCGGAAGATCATTCGTCCTCCTGGCGTCGTTATTCTTCGTCCTCCTCCGCGTGGGCGCATTCGCACCATCGCCCAACGCGTGCAGCTGTCGCGCTCGACCTCGTCGGGCCGCCGCCCGCGCAGTCGATCTCGACAGGGCCCGCGAAGGCGACGAAGACGTGGGACGAGGACGAGCGTCGATTGGCCCCGCGAAGCCCCGTCTCGCGTCGGCGTTGGAAATCTCGATCGGATGCGTCATACGTACCCTGCTCGTCCGGTCTTCCGACTCCTTCGACCTCGACGTCCGAGCGTCGTCGAATCGCAATCTCCTTCGGGGAGAAGTCGACGGCATCGCTTTTTCCGCGCGCAATTGCATCCTTCGATTCGGCATCCTCAGCCTCCGACGGTCGGACGTGGCCGCGTCGAATTTGCGATTGGGATACCTCCCCCTCGTCCTGCCCCTGTCGCCCTTCTTAGTCTGGCGACTCAGGTCCTATCTTTGGCCGGCGGCGCTTGTCGCGTGCATGATGCCGTCGTCGCGCGCGACGCTCCGATCGGCGTGGGTACGACTCCTACGCGCCCTGGGCACGAGGCCGTCGAGGATCGATTTTTCATTCACCGTCTCCGAGGACGACATCAACCGGTCTCTCGCCTTGCGTTTCGGGCTGCGAGCGGTGCTGAGATCACTGGTCGAGAATTCGGTCGTCGGCGCCGCGGCCGCCCTGGCGGACGATGTGCGGAGCGGTAGGGAGGAGCGGGATCGTCGTCGGGGTGGCGGTCGGGGGGGAATACTCCCACTCCTGCCCTTTGGCGGCGTCCTCGACGATGGCGGGAGGGCGGACGATGCGAAGGACGCCATGGCGCTTATTATACCGAAAAGCGACTCGCAACAACGACTGGGTCTCGCGTCGGACTTGTTATCGGCCACGAAGTTCGATCTGAAGAATGCGTCATTTGACGACGGTAGGATCGTACTCCGGGCGGAGGCGACGACGCCGAACGAGGAGGGATCAGTTGCCGCCGCAGGCGAGAAGAAGCGAGCGCTGCCGTTCACGATCAGGGCGAGGCTGGAGCCGGCCTCTTCCGCCGACGCCGCGGACAGGCGGCCAACTCTCGGCGGGCTGCCGCGACGAGGGTACTGCGATGCCCTCGGCTTCGCCAGTCCGGACTGTCGGCTGAACACGAACCCGCTCACTGCCGGGACGCTTATTGGGAGGCTGATACCGGATGTCCTCTGGATACCGTTCGGATCGGGTGTTGCCTTCCCCTNCGCATCGTCGTCGTCCTTTTCGTCCTCGACATCGACGTCGGCATTGATGCATCCCGCGGCGAGCACGTGCACGAAACGGCCGCCGCCGCCGTCGGCGTCGGCGTCGTACAATGACAATATCGCGTCGACGACGTCCCCGACCTCGATTCGCCGACCGGGCGTTAGCACCGGCGAGGCGTTACCGCCGTTCTCCTTCTCGTCCCCGTCCACGCCCACGGGACCGTGACGGAGGTAGGCGTCGAGGACGAGTACGAGGATGTCCTCGACGTCGCGACATCGAAGGTCGCCGTCGAGGAGCCTCTGCAGGAATCTCCACCGTCCGAATCGCACGTCCAATTCGTGGCGCTCGACGACGTCCGTGACTACGATCGTCGTCGTAGTCGGGGGGGTGGGGATGATGGACGACGATCCGCGGAGGCCGTCGTCGCACGACGACGACGACGACGCGAAGCGAACGACGCGATGATGATGATATCGACGACGACGACGACGACGACGACGAACGTCGCCGCCGCATGGGATCCCCCCCGCGCCTCGAATGCGAACGCGACCGAGAAGCGGGGAGGGGATCGACGACGACGACGATGACGACGACGACCGGGGGAAACGCCCGGCCGACGGGGGGGGGGCGAGGAAGAAGGCCGAATGCAGCCGCGATGATCCGCCGGTCGCTCCCCTCGACGACGTCGTTATGATGCCGCCGCCGGCGGCGGCGGCGGCGGTCGCGAACGATATCCTCCGAGTCGACGACGACGACGACGCGAGGAGGAGGAGGAGGAGGATGAATGCGATGGAGGTGCCCGCGGCGGCGAGCATCGTTCGGAGGGTAGGGCTCAGGTCGATGGAGTTTATACCTAATATAATAGGAGTATATTATTGGGGCGGGCAGAGTTAAAAGAATTACGGCACACCCATTGGGGCGGGTAGAGTTTGTGTGTGTGGTCAAAAAGCCACGTAGGAACTCGTTTTCAACACAGGGCGATGTGATGGGTCTCCTTTGCCACCTCAACGCGTTTTACATACCTACCTCTTTTATCTCTGCTCGTCTTCTTCTCGTTTTATTTTATTTTCATTTTAACCATTCAAATCGCATCGCGCGGATGTTAGAGATGTTGTCCAATTAATACTTACTTACTGCCCCATCCATCTAAGGCGGTACAATATGATCGCCGTAGTCAGCGTCGTCGTCCTGGCGGCGTGCGTCATATCATCATCGTCCGATATCGTCGCGTCCGGGTTCGCGACATGCCGTCTTCCCGGACGCACCGCGAGACGACGATCACCGTCCCACCGACCGTCGTCGTCCAAAGGGACCGCCGGAGCCGCCGTCGCGCGCGGCGCGTCGTCGTCGTCGTCCCCCGCGCCCGTCGTCGTCGTCGACGCGCGACGACGACGACGACGACGCGCGATGCAACGACTATTCGCGTCCAGCGACGGCGGCGGCGGCCCCGGAGGCGGGATGAGCGTAACGAACTACGACGGCGGCGGCAGGACCCTCTACGCGGGGCATATCCTCGATCCGGAAATATTCCTCTGCCGAGCCTCGCCGCTATCGTCGTCGAAGTCGTCGTCGTCTCCTTCGTCGTCGTCGTCGACCGCCTCGTCGTCGTTCGGATCGTCGTCGGACGACGAAGGCGAACCCGTGCCGCTGTTCGCGGGCCTGCGAATACTCGTCCGATCGTTGGAGGGCATCGTCGACGCCGTGTCGTCATCTTCGTCGTCGAATGACGACGACGACGACGACGACCGTGGAGGATCGTCGGCCGCGGCATTATTCGAACACCTCGACGCGACATCGATGCTCAGGATCGAGCAGCCGATATCGTCGGTGCATTCCGTCGATCCGCTTTGCTGGATACACGCCCAACGGCGCGGGATGGACAATCTCCGTCGCGCGATGCGACGAACTAGTAGTGGCGGCGGCGGCGGCGTCGACGATGATCCGACGCTTATTAGAAACGGCGGCGACGGGGCCTTGCCGGTGATATATTTCAGGGACTCGGAAGGACGCGTCGAGGCGGCGGCGCTGGGCACGGCGTCGCCGTCGTTTTCCGAGTCGTGGGATCCGTTCGCGGGGAAACGCATATGGGACGAAAAAACGAACGACGGAGATGATGATGTCGCGAACGACGACGACGATGCGCCGCGCATGTTCAAGGAAAGCGATTTGCCGCCGGGATCGAGGATATACGGGGGATCGCGCTTCGACTGGCAATTTTACGACGAGAAAATGAACTCGATCGACGACGATGACGACGACGATGGACGAGTCGGTAGGGATGATTGGGATGGATTCGGTGGCAATAGGGGGGGATACTGGATCCTTCCGGCCGTTGAATTGCGGAGAGAGATCGCTGAGGAGGTTGTAGACGCACCGTGCGACGAAGGGGCGGATGGAATCAAAGACGATCGGAGGAAGATATCCGTTGGAACGAAAACGGTCACGCTGGCCATCCATCTTCACAACGTATCCCCATCGTCTCGCGGTCGTCAAAATCACGCCCAACGCAAACGTCGCCGCCAAGGATGGAGCGATGCTGCACATCGAATTATGGCGATCTTGCGAGAATTAACAGACCAGATTTCTCCAGCCGTGCCATGCACCACCCTACCTCCGGTCATAACACGATCCGAGTCTACCGGGAACGAAAACGACGGCGGCGACTCCGGCCTTGCCTTCGAGCGAGGAGTGGCCGAAGCCTTGGGGCAAATACACACGAGCGGCGATGGCGATGGCCGATCGCTGCGAAAGGTCGTGCTTGGACGAAAGGTCGATTTGAACTTTGCCTCTTCCGTTAGTGGGTTGGATATACTGATGAGATTGAAATTCGGGGGACACATTGGTCACCTGTTCTACATGAATCCCGGAGGTGACGGCGTCAAAGACTTTCCCGGGACTAGCGAGGGATCAATAAGCAGTCGGGAGTTTTTCGGGTGTACACCCGAACGACTGTTTAGGGTTTATAGTTCTGGCCACGGCCGAACAGTCACAACTGAGGCCCTTGCTGGTACAAGGATTCGTGGACTCACGCCATCTGCCGATAACGAGTTGCTGCGCGAGCTCTTGTCGTCGAAGAAAGACATGCTTGAGAATGACATTACCGGACAATTCATCAATGAAGCTCTTCTCGGGCTGGAAGAGAACGGCTGGCTTGAGAAGAGAAATGAACTGCTGAAGTCGTATGACCATTATGGCAGCGCCACTCAGAACGGAGACACCGCGGGTTATCGACGGCGATATTTTGTTCGAAGACTACGCCATCTGCAACACATATGTCAAACGTTTGATGGGAAATTGTCGGACAGAGCAAGTGTAATCGGTGAGCGAGCTTGGGTGAAATAAAGCCATGAGAAAATAATTTGCACAACACTAACTTTCATTCCCCAACTCCGTTCCCCAGACGTTTCGCGATCTCTTTTGAAAGGACTTCATCCTACTCCTGCGGTGTGCGGCGACCCACCAGGCATAGCTATGGAATTCATAAGAAAGCACGAAACCTATGGATTCGATCGGGGGTATTACGCTGGCCCATTCGGTTACATTGGGAAGGACTCGGCTGATATTGTTGTTGCGATTCGATCTGCACTTGTGACCAATTACGATAGTTATTCTAACTATGCCGGTTTGCAGAACAAAAGTCAAAGAGATAACATCGACGACGCAACCCCAGAATCGAAGATTTCCATATTTGCTGGAGCTGGCATAGTTGAAGGATCTACAGTGCAAGGAGAATGGACAGAGATTTCTCATAAAGTGGGTGTTTTGGCATCTCTCTTCCGTTCTTCACCCATCACTTTGCAGGGCTATTCCATGCCAAACGTTGCGTGGACGACTGCATTCATTGAAGAATTGGTACGGTGCGGAGTTACGCAATTTTACATCTGCCCTGGTTCTCGGAACACTCCTCTTACAGCTGCAATCTTCAAATCAATGCGCTCAAATGTTGGTATAGTACGAGCAATCAGTGTCCATGATGAAAGAGGAGCTGGGTTCCGAGCGGTTGGTTACGCCCGCCAGAATGGGCGCCCCGCTGTTGTTGTTACGTCCAGTGGGACAGCTGTTGCAAATCTTTATCCTTCAATCGTCGAGTCGAGTTCCGATGGAGTGCCTCTTATCCTCCTTACGGCAGACAGGCCGTATGAGAATCGCGACACTGGCAGTAACCAGGCAATTGACCAGGTGAAGATATTTTCATCCTCATACATTCGCTGGTTTAGAGACATAATGCCACCCTCTGACGATGTTCCCGTGTCAGTAGCATTATCTGATGCAAATCATGCGGTTGCTCTTTCAAAACAGCTCATGGGTCCAGTGCATCTCAACGTACAGTTTCGGGAAAATTTGGCCCCCGAAGGTGGCCCAATACGTAATGATAACCGACTCGGATCAACGACAAAATTCAACAACTTAAGATTCACAGATGTCCCAGGTTTTTCCCGGTGGTCCCGTTCTGGAAGTCGTTGGCAAAATTCCTTTTACCCAAACACCAATGTCGGTCATTCTGTTTTGGAGGTAGCAGAACTCATAATAAAGTCACGGCGTGGAATCATCATTACTGGCAATCTACGAAGCGCGGAGCCTCACAGTGACGGCGCTGATTCCCTGACAACAGCAATCTGTCATTTTTCCGAAGTTATTGGGTTTCCCATATTTGCAGGCGTGCAGAGTGGAGATTTGAGACGCGAACACCCTGTCGTTCCATATGCAGAGCACCTATTGAAGAATCCTCTTGTGTCGAAAGGGATGCAACCGGATTTTATTTTGCAGCTCGGGTCTCCTCTTATTTCCAGTGAGATTTCGCAAATGATAAGAAACAGCCCGTCAGTGAATCATGTTCTTGTTCATAAGCTCTATCAACATGAGCGAGCTGACCCAGAACAAACGGTTACTCATAGGATTTCTTCAGATGTTGGGACTTTTTTGAAAAGCTTAATCACATGCCTTGATGCGGGGGGATACTCCGGTAAAGAAAAAATCAGCAGTGAGTTGTCTCCTTTGTTATATCTTGGACGCGAGTTGGAAAAAAAAATCCATCCAATAATCATAGAGGCGACATCTTCCTTAGCAACTAGCGGAGAGGAGTGCATGGATGATGGTGTGAGCCTCACTGAGCCACAAGTGATGATGGCCATATCTGAGATATTGAGCGAGTCAAGCTCTGAGCTATCTTCCATGTCTCTGTTTTTGTCAAATTCCATGCCAGTGAGAGACGGAGAGTTCTTTTTCTATCCGTCGAATCGAAATCGAAAAATTCTTTCTTTATCCGTAGCCGTAAATCGAGGCGCAAGTGGAATTGATGGTATAATATCGGCAGCAACCGGATGCGGAGACAATTCTAAGCCAACAACTCTTGTCTGTGGGGACGTTACGACACTTCATGACCTGAACGCTCTCTATGGTCTTACTCAAGATGATACATCATCAAATCAGGCTCAACCCGTATCTGCTACAAACCGAATTCCCCTTACCACAGTCGTTGTGAACAATGGTGGTGGGGCAATCTTTTCTTTTCTACCAATATCTAAATTTGGCCAAGACGTTGGGTTTGAGGAATACTGGGGCACTCCAACTAATAACTTTTCCTTCCAGACGGGCGTTGCAGCGTTTGGACTTCCATACAAATACGCATCCTCGTTTGAAGCATTCAAGGATGCATACCGCACTAGTATCCGGTCTGGTGGGCCAACCGTAATCGAAGCAAAAGTGGTCGGAAGGGCGACTAATGTAATTATTCACCAGAAAATCACTCATGAGGTTAGAAGTGTGGTCGATGAAGTCTTAGGCCCGCCGCCATCTCGTGATGGAGTACTTCCTGTGACATGGTACCGTAGATCGCTGGAAAAGAAATCCAAAACTCTACTTCTAATACATGGATGGATGGGGGATAAATCAGAATGGGATTTGATTGGCGATGCATTGAGCCGTGGTTTGCCTGATGAGTGGAACATCATATCAATCGATTTACCCGGACACGGGGACTCCTCTATTGTGCTTTCGTCAGATCAACAGGTCGCTCATTCTTCATTAGGACTCGATGCCATGCGCCCATTTGGTCCGCCTGAAAACTCTCCGTTTTCTCTGGACATGATGGCCCGCGCAGTGTGCCACTCTCTCATTCAGGATCATGGTGTGGAGAAATTGGATGCAATTGCTGCTTACAGTCTTGGTGGTAGGATCGCACTTGCCATGAAGCGACTTTATTCTATGTCTGTACCTTCTCTGAATAGAGATCTTATAGATCGACCCGCCTCAATTTTTTTGACAGACCAGACTAAACTGATTTTGCTGTCTTCAAGCCCTGGAAAGCTACCTCACAATACCAATAATGGAAGCACTGATGACTTGCAGCGTTTATCTAAGGATTACTCAATTGCAGAGTGTTTGTTCTCGTCAGCCTACAGATCCTACGTGACATCAGATGCACGTGACCTAGAATGCTTAACTCGATTTCTGACAAGTTGGTATACACAATCCCTGTGGGGCGACCTCAGGAAGAGACATCCTACGAAACACCAAACTATGATGAAAACGCGTTTAAAGAGCCTTGCCCGGAGAAGGCTAGATTTTGCTTCTGTTCTTTACGGATGTTCACCGTCTTTATCTTCACAAGAGGACTGGAAGGCTGCTGTGCCATCGAAAACGCTTTTTGTCGCTGGAGAACTTGATAAAAAATACTCCAGTATTGGCCGGGCATGGGAGAAGATTCGAGGTATTTCTCGATATGTTGAGCTTGAAAATACAGGCCATGCAGTGGTGTTGGAAGAACCAGAAAAATTGTCCTCAATAATAAGTGACTTTGTCAACGATAGAGTTGCCGACAACAGTGTCAACAATGTGAGGGACGCGAACCAAAAAGAAGTGTCCAATCCCATTTCACTAGAATATAGTATTCCGGTAGAAGAAGAATACATCGCAGTTCCGTCACAATTGCACCAGGTTGGTATACTGGAATATGAAGCTTTCAGCATAACTGTTGGAACTGACGAATCGGGGCTTCTAGGAATAGGTTGGGGCGAGAGTGCTCGAGCAAGTGAGCTCAAGAGACGAGAGGGATTTATAATCAGCATTGCCTCAAGGGACGGGCTGGCTGTGGGGGTCGGAGAATCATCGCCACTCACGGGCCTGCACATGGAATCATTGGAACAAGCAGAGAATCAACTCAAACTCATACATAAATTTCTCGCATCTGAAGCCGTGGAATGGCCCGAATTTGATGCCAAGCGAGTTCTCTCACTGGATGGGTCACTAACCCATTGCGTAAATGCTATATTGGATCGTGCAGGTATTGATGTATTGTGTGCTGCACAATCGGTGCGGTCAGGACTGGAGATGGCCATTCTCTCTGTGAGTTCACAGCTCTGTGGAACACTCTTACCTCAAGCGTTGGCCATTAATCAAAGGCAGAGACTGAGATCAATACCACAACCATTTGGTCAATTACCAATAAACGGGCTCATTACTAGAGGTGAAGCTTCCAAAAGTCGTGCAATGGACAGCCGAAGGGGCAAGGAAATTTCATTCCAAAGTGTGAAGGTAAAAGTCGGACACGGAGACCCCTCTGAGGATGTTCTCGATATGATTCGATTGAAAAAATCATCGTCGAACGGGCGAAGTCTGATACTACGCGCAGATGCCAACAGAGCTTGGGATATTCCCACTGCTAAAGTGTTCATCAACGAACTGAGGAGGGCAGCCCAAGCTGGCAATTTTGCATTGAGTGAAGTCGAATTTATTGAAGATCCATTAGAGATGCAAACCGTTGATGGGAAATGGAGTTTCCACGCCCAAATAACTGCATTGGAGGCATTGACCAATGGCGGGGGTGTAAGCTATGCGTTAGATGAAAGCCTAGCAGACCTTGCCGCCATCCTTGACTATGACTTCAATAAGATTGCACATGAACTGAGATCAGTTTTTGGTAGAGAGGGTGCAGGCCAAGCAGGCTGCGTTGCTTTCGTGCTGAAGCCGGCGCTGCTCGGTCTCGAGCTTTCAATGCGATTAGCAAGGCTTGCGCAGGAAGAATTCCAAATCAGCCCAGTTTTTTCGTCCTCTTTTGACTCTGGCATTGGTTTGGCATACACGGCTATACTTGCTGCGGTGTCGGACAACTCTCCTCTTTCGTTGGGTTTAGCAAAATTTTCCCACGGAGTGGGCACATTTGAAAAACTCGGCGGTGATACCCTGTCTCCTCCTTTTGAATCGTATGTGAATGGCAAGGGGTTCCTCAATGTACCATCACTTTCCAGAGCTCTTTACGGCTTGAGTCTCAATGAAATGAGTGATCGGGTACCCACATACGAAACAGAGTCAAGGATATCAGAAACTGCCATGACGTCGACGGAGTCTGATAGTTACCTTGCCACGACTTCATTCACGTCCGGCAGGGATATAACAGTGTCCGTATCTCTCCCGCTTCCCTTTTCCGATATCATCGCCAGTTCAAGATTCACAGACCTGCCGCAAATGTCTCGATGGTCTCCCTGGTTGAACTCGGTGACATACCTGGACGAATCCCCGGGGTTGACAGAATGGAACCTAAACATCCGCGGCGTCAAGTTCAGCTGGAGGGCCAAGAGCGAAATTCTCGCCAATCCAAAAGGGATCCAGTGGGATTCCATATCTGGGTTGAAAAATCGTGGCGTGGTGGAGTTTGAACCGACGTCAGAGGACTCGTGCGTCATGAAGATGAAGATGAGCATAATCATGCCGTACATCCTCGTCGCCCTCTTCCAGGGAATGCCATCGACCGTGCAGGAATTCCTTCAGAACAAACTGCTCAAGTGGAGTTTGGAAATGTTCAGGGATGTCGTCAAGGCGGATTTAGCCCTGGAGCGAGGAGACCAAGAACTCGGCGACGCCCTCTTCGGCGCTGTCGAAGGTCGGGCGAACGCCCTCGAAGAAGCGTTGAAAAAAGGCTGATACCGGATGTCCTCTGGATACCGTTCGGATCGGGTGTTGCCTTCCCCTTCGGTAGGAGATGTCGGATACATCGAGCGGAAATATCTCCTGAAAAAGACGGCAACGACCGCGAGGTTTGTCGAATCGACGGATCCTTGACAGCTTTTGCCACAGAAGATGACCCTCAGCCATGATCACAATCGCTGGATAGGAAAACAAACGACGAACTGCGACGATGCTGTGTGCCATCCAGATCCACCTTGCTTTGTTGCAAATTCTATCTTACATTGACTATGATGATGTATCACACGCTGCAAAAGAAAGGAGTGCGCAAGACTTTAATCTACTTACTCAAACTGCGCATGATGGATCCATCATTGTGTGGCTCGCATCTCCAATAATACTATTCCTCTGACACCAAGGACTACATGGTAGGCACCTAAAAGAGAGCAAACAAAACCTTGTGGAGGAGGAAAGGAGTGAAACCAATGGAATCCATAATCATAAGAGTGGATCCTTTCCACCTATAGAGTTGCCCCCTTTCGCACCGTAATATGAAGGCGTCCTTTCCAATTACGCGTCTCGCTGGGCGGGTTTTATGGTGGCTTCTTCGGGACGTGGAATGTCGCCATTGTACCCGCTACTTTCTCTGCAGTAACGTTATAAGAGGCAAAAACAATCGATTCGTATCCCAGGATGCA
The DNA here is from genome assembly GCA_036939755.1 of Stephanodiscus triporus. Classification (NCBI taxonomy): domain Eukaryota; phylum Bacillariophyta; class Thalassiosirophyceae; order Thalassiosirales; family Thalassiosiraceae; genus Stephanodiscus; species Stephanodiscus triporus. The sequence goes on along the minus strand of JALLAZ010000627.1, from coordinate 1,624 downwards.
CTGAATCGGTACGATTACAGAAGTTATGATTACACGATGGAACCATGCACGACAGCGCTGATTTTTATGATAACATTCTGTCAGTATTATTGACCAATTAGATTCTTCAAAATATTTAGGGATAAGTGATGTGATGCCAATTCATCAATTCATATGAATCATTACATTTACCAGCACAACCCTAACCTCTCATCGTCGAGGCGGGGTTGAACGCGATACAGGTGGTGTCCATACGGGGTGGTGTAGTGGTACATAATAGATCTGTCACTATTAATTATTTCTAAACAGCAAAGCAAGCAGTACATTTTACAGTCATACATGATAAATATAGCCGCAATAGGTTGCCTCAAAGGTCATATTCCTCGTCGCTGACCTTTCGCTTGACAGCTCGTGGCGCCGCCACCACAAAGACATCTGAGAGCTTGGATTTGTGTCGTTTAGCGGCAGCAAATGTGAGGTCCTTACGGGGCCCATGAATCATGTTGAGCAAGAATTCGAGAACATTAATAATGTTCCCATCCTCATCCTCGTCCAACCTGACACCTCCCATTCCATTCTGGAGCCAAATTGACCTCGGGTCCGCAGACATGAGCGTGTGCACTTGCTTCTCCAACGCATTCATGTTTATCATACAAGTGGATGTATAGACTACCACCCACCTGTACTTTTCCTTCATATCCTTCGGGGATACGATGCCTCTGTTCGCATCACGGATTAGGCGTCGGCCGTTCCCTCGGGCGGATACGCCGGCAAAAGCCTCATCATCAACTCGATAATTACGACAAACGAATGCATAGAAGTTGTGGCCCTCCGGCACAATGAGCTTGATCTTTTCCACCATTGCCAAAGCTAATGTGTCGAGATCTTGTTTCATGAGGACGGGGTCAATGCCAACGCCACTTTTCCTATGCTCAACATGCTCGGCAATCTTTTTCTCCAATAGAGCCACGCTGGCCTTGGCATTGCTCTTGTCACTGCTCTGCTTCTTTTGGAGCAAGCGAAAAGAATGACAGTAACAAAGAGTGCAGTTGATTTCAGGAATCTGTACCATCGCATGAGCATCCGATAGTGCGAGCCTCGCTCATTGTTGTTGTCATAGTCGTTGTCGTCATAGTCCGACGCCGCACCATCGCGACGACGAGCGGGATGCGTCGGTATCAAAAGCGCGATCGATCCGGAGCCGTCCGAACTTACCTTCTTCGCGATCGCCTCTTCCGACCTTACACGCCCCTTCATTTCCAAACACGTCATCGAGCAATGTTGGTTGCCATCAATGCTTTTGAAAAAACTCTTTGCATTTTTACCACAATGGCACTTCGACGGCATATTGGACCGGAGACGGAACGTTTTTGAGTTGCACACGGCAAATTGACACGGCAGGGCGGCAGCGACTGGACTGTGAGCAGTCGTTGTCCAATTAACTTTGAATTTCGAACAAGAGCGATTCAAAATGTCTCAAGGTATCTTTAGGCCACAGAGGAACTATACTAGTTTCCACAGCGACTGCAACAATCAGGTAATTATTTTCTCTAGAGAAGTATTCATTCATTTCAATTCTCCGCATTCGTCAGGATTCGTCGACACGAACCACTCCCTCGGACGATCAGGCCACCCCCTTCTTCTC
>JALLAZ010000626.1:0-17261 GCA_036939755.1 Stephanodiscus triporus | reverse complement strand
CTACAACTTATAATGCCATCAAAACGATGGTACCTTGCTTCCCCCGCGCCTCCCGTTTGTCGCGCCTCCCCTCCGTAGTCCCCTCCGTCGCGGCCGCCTGTTTTTGGTTGGATGTTGTGTACAAATTCATTGATTGATGGCCATCTAAGGCCGTGTTGATGGATAATTTTCCTGGAAGTCCCACGGATGCTCAGTTCGAATTGTGAGAAAAAGGCCAACGGCCATTAATTTTCGTAGATTTCTCTTTCTTTCGGTGTACATTTTTGTAAGGTTTTGGTACCTGAACGGACTCCGAACACAACTAATGTCTTCGAAAAAAAAACTAAATGGTACTGAATACTTAAGCGCCAGCATTCGTTATGTCCCCCCCTTTTTCAGGCTTCTCTCCTCTCCCCGAAGAGCACACCCGATACCCACACACACAAATCACAATAATTTTCAACCATGACGCGATCCACCGCCGGACTATAATGCTATTATTTTCTCGACTTCCAACCGTCCTATTCCGCCAAAAATTTAGCAATATACTCTCCTCAATGTGCGCGATGCGGCGATACCCCTACTGGTGGTACGTCGGCTTATTTCGCGAGCACGTTTCATAGCCAAATCAGGCCATGTTGTGGCTGGTGTTGTTGATGAGGAGACTCCGCCGCAACCAGAGGGGGGCTGTATCTTCTCCTCCCACGATCGATCGGCCACCAAACGCTAGGACGAGTCTGAATACACCCTTATCGGCTCATCTAACGAAGGGATCCTTCCGTCTATGCCGCGTCGCTATGAAATTGGTAAGAGAGACAACTCCACATGTTCTTCATGGCCAATCCCCCCCCCCTCCTAATCTCATCCCATTCTCTCTCTGCATGTATCGCCACAACCCTATACTTCAGTTACCACTGGTTAATGTATTGAAGAAGGGGTGGTATGAACATTGCAATGATAGTGCAGTGGCTTCATTGGATATTCGGCATGTATTCAACAATCAACGTTTTTATTGCAATTAAAATTGATTTGTGGCAACTGAATGCCATTTGGGCAATATATACAACAATCACTCTTCGTCGGTATCATCATCCTCATCATCACTATCTTCACCTTCACCATCACTGTCATCACCGCTAACTTCATCATCACTATTGATGATGTCTTTGTCATATGACAACATTTCTCTCCGACCTATTTCATCCATCATGAAATCATGATCTTGATTCTGTATCATTTCTGGATGCAACGGAAGCACATAATCCCGAACGGTCGGATGCAGTCGCGGCATTGGAATTGCAAGGTCCAATCGGAATCAACTTTAAGTCGGTGGTCAACACATTGTTCATCCTGACTGTGACTGTGGTTTCACTGAGTGTGTACCAAGATTTGGTACGCTCAACTCTGTCGTACCATTGACCATCACACACCCAATCAATCATTTCATCCTCTTCAATCTCTTGAGGCAAGTTGAACCATTTAACTAAATAGTAACTATCTCAGTCATCGTCAACGGCATAAGCACCTGCACCACCGATAACAACATTACGTGATATTGTTTTCCCTAGCTCCCTAAGAGTGTGAACGAATGTCTCCTCAATTTCGTCATCGTCACCGCCTTTCCCCTGAACAAAGGAAAGAATCCTAGTATCATTCCACCCTCTCAACTCATCAATCTTAAATATCAACCAATACTTGCACATATCAAATGGTCCGCTGTATCTCTCTGTAATATTAGCCGATGAAAGTTTGCTCTTGCATCCCTCACATCCACAGAAGAAACGTCAGGCAACTGTTTTTAATGCTAATAGTGGATCACCAACAAAACAATATTGAGATCCAATTCCATATCGGCCCTTGATTTTCTGAAAGCCAACAGCAATCATTTTAATGTTGTGTGTAGAAGCTTCCTCAACTGCCCAGAGATGATATCGTCTTTCTGTTACCTTTTGTTTCTCAACCTTGTAACAAAACTTACGTTTAGGATTACTTAAGATGTCGTACATCATTCCAGCAAGACTAACTTTCTCTCCATTGATATCCATTCGATGCGTTGGTGCTTTTATGTCTGCATCCTCATTATCTGATATTTCAGCGAGTTGTCTCGGTCGTGCAAATACTGAATCTGCATATGTTTTCTCAACACCCTGTAGGCCATCAACTTCTTCTTTACCATGTCCGGGAGCTTGCACACATCGTACAAAAAGCATTCTCCATGATAATGCTATCTGAGAAAGGAAATATAACACTTGACTACATCGGTACTGAACAGCACATCCATCAACGATTTCATATTTTGAATTCAATAACGCTCGTTTAAGTTCTCCTCTATTCTCCAAATCATTAAGGACATGTTCTGTGTTACACCTGACCGTTGATCCATTTTGTTTTTTATCATCAGATAAATGTGTGTACAAAATCTTACAATGACTTTCACTCCCCTGTGGTTTATACAGAACTGTTGCCCCTTCCATTGAAACATCCCCATCAGTTCCTATTCCTTCAGACATGATTTCTCCTGTTTGACGAGGAGTATACCTTTCTGAATGATCTCTCCGAATTAAAATGTTATTGTCATTGGATAACACTTCTTCCTCTACACTCTTTGCTAATACTGTTGACCCCAACATCTCCACCAAGAATGTGTGATATAACATTGCTTTGATGTAAATACAGTATGTTCCCCCCTCTTTCATGAATTCTTTCATTGGTTCTGATTTCATCATTCGAATATATTTCTTTCGAATCGTTGACTTTGTAGAAGCAATTTCAAATGCACACTCCGAACAATAGGCAGCATTCTTCTCATCATATTCAATATGTTTTTGTCTATGAACAGTACATTTGTAGTATGCAGCAAAAACACAATAACGAATGGGTTCAATGCAATTCAATTCCATCTCTGACACATGTTCTCTCCATTTCGGGCACTCATTGCATTCACCCATGACACATCCAAACTTGTGAAAATACTTTCCTTGGTCATCATCTCCATTCAGGTTCACTTTAATCTTAGGACAAGCAATCTGAGAAGCGGCATCCCATGCCCTCTCTGGTACAATTAAATCATCAACCATCATTTGACCCTTGTATGCATCAAGTTCTTCTTGCATTCGAGTTTTCTCAGTGATCTCAGAATTTAATTGATGATCGATTGTTTATCACATATGAATCTCTTTTGCCAGATTCGTAAGCATGAATACATGTCTTTGAAAATGATACATGTTTGACAACCACACATTTGCTTGTATCTCTCACCAGCTTTCTTTATGTGTTTAGGCATTATCTTCATTAGAGTTGACTCTGAAAATAGAAGTGAGTCATCGTTGATTACCATACCGGGGTAGTTGTCGATCATGTATAACTGTAGTTCTCTGTATGATGACATCATTGATTTCTTCTGGATTAACACCGGCTTGTTGTCGGGGCAATAGATCACTTGGCTATCTTGGTTCTTCTTTCATATCATATCATTCTTGAGTGGATTCTCAATCACCAGTTGGCAGTCTTTTTCGATCCATTGTTCAAACTTGGTGATCTCTTCATCGGTGAACTTGGATCTCTTTTGATAAGTGTCAACAAACTCGAAACCTTTCTTATCTCCAGAAATGATTAGAGCAACACGGTTATATGATTTGATCTTGGATCAAGATATTGAACTCCTATGCATGCCTATATTTGTCGGCCAATTGCATTCATCAACGGTCAATCGTCATCATTGCAATTGTGAATGCAGGCATTCACCATGTTCACACATGAATGTTTGGAATTGGAGATATAACCAGATCTGCCTCCTCTTAATATTTTTTGGAGGATGAGCTTCAATGACCTGAGCAATGAAATACCCACTCTTGCCTCTTCACTAATTGACTCATTTCGTTGGAGCATCGATGAATGAAGCACTGCCTTTGTATCATCAATAACTGACTTGTCAGAAAGGAAAAGACCAAGAATATATCTCCTTTGGCTCTTGTTCCCTACATTCTGGAATGCTTCTATGAGTTTGTTTCTCTCACAATAAGCAACTAGCTGAGCAGCCCTGTGATGGTTAAACTTGGACTAATCTCGACCTATTGACCTGTGCCGCCCACCAAACCGGCTTGGCTTATGAACAAAGTGAAATGAATTTGAAAGTGAAGGGGGGGAACTGTGGCTGTGGAGAATCATGGTTTGTTTGTGGAGTAACAATAACAAAGCTTAGATGTCGTTGGTAAGGTTCAATCAACTTTTCAATTCTAGTTGCACATTTATCATTTGACAATAAGATTGACAAATAGCTATCCCTTTCTGAAGTTGGTAGATTAGATAGTGATGCCGCAAGATGAGTGTTTGGAGATGCCAGAGTAGTAGGAAGTGATTGCTGGATTCGGTGACTTCTCTGCACTTGTGATTGGTCATTTTCTGAGACGCATGATCTATCTTGATGGTCATTTTCTTGGAGATCGTGATAAGAATGAATCACCTGGTTGCAAGCCCGCGTTGAGAACTTCTATTTGTGGGCGCACAATCCAACTGATCTTCTGGTGTCGATGGACTTACAAGACTGTCATCCTCTGCACAATAAGAATGAGTGTCATCACAAAGTGTTCCTCTCTCCCACGACGCTGCGCCCTCTTCGATCGTGCATTCTCGGATCATCCCATCAGACATGCGCTTGCACGATGCGGTGTCATCGTTGCATGACGTGCTGTCTTCTTTGTTTGAGCGCGCGCGATCCAAGTCAGATGCCCGCTGGCACGATGCGCTGTCCTCTTGGATTGCGCGCGCTGGGATCATCACGTTGGACGCGCGCTTGCACGACATGCTGTACTCCTTGCACAACGCGCTGTCCTCTTTGTTTGAGTGCATGCAATGGATCATCACATCAGACGCGCGCTCGCGATGAGAAGAGGTCCTGCTCTCCACAAGCGCGCACTCCAATGGAGAAGAGAGGCTCTCCATGTGCGAGCGCTGCCATGGAGAACCTGAAACTGCCGCCAAGGGCATGAGGGGGCTGTCATGATGGACCTCCTCTCTGCCTAATAAAATAGGCCAGGTGACACCACTTGTTTTGGGAATAGAGGGGGGAGGCTCCTGGCGAAACACTTCCTCCTCTTGTGACGCGTGTGGTGGTTCCGAAAGCCTCTTGAGTAAAATAGTGTGCCAGCGCTGCTCCTCTCCTGGCAGTTTTGGAACAAGGCATTGATTCTTTTTAGCCTGCAGTTGATGGCATATCTTGCCCTAGCGAGTTTCAGTGACTTAAGGGCGCGGGATGCATGGGCCAGTGAACTCCATTGACCTGTCTTGAGTGATGTGTCTTGAATGGCACCACTGTGTCGGGCAATGCGGCGGATCATGCTTGCTTTGTTGGAAGTAAGTTTGGTTGATTTCTGATCAACAAAATGCAAGCCTAACAGCTCAGTGGAGATCGCCAGGGATATGCCCAACTGCAATTGCATTATTGAGGAGAATTACCACAAATGGCATGGGAAAAGGAAGGCAATTGATGACATTGGACCCATCATCTTTGTCTCCTCTCTTTTCGAACAATTATAGACTAAAAATAGGTAAAAAAGGTGGAAACGACCCCAATGTCTCCCATTTTTTTTTCTGTATGATAGTAAAAAGCTGCAAAATAGTAACTTTTGCGCACCCATAAACAAAAATGTACCACTAAACATACCAGATGTAAAGACATGTGCCTAATCATCATTATTTGGTGATTTCGCACATGTCTTAACATTTTGGTTAGAAAAGTGGTTGGGCTGGTTTAAGAGTGCACGAAGAGAGGACTATGATTCACTATGTAAGTACTCTAGCTATTTTTTTATTATTTTTGAAGTGATCATTTTTTTAGCTACTTATGCTAGATAGAGTGTCTCTTCCAGGAAAATTATCCATCACTCCTACCTTGCAGCCTGAGGCACAAAAGAAGTGTTGTGCTTGTGCCCTTATGTGAAAGGTGCAAATTATTACCTTGTTCAGCATTGCACATAATACAGAAATCTCAACATTGCTGTGGTCTTCCTTGGCAACTTTAAAAGGCTTTGAGCCTACATCAAACTCAGGAGTACGTCTGGAAAACAATTGATTACAATGATTAATTCATTGAAATATATTACTATACTCTTTTGGTTTGTGGATGCACCATTATTTACCCCACATTCAAATTAAATCACATGTGCCACTAGAACCCCTGCTTCTCAAAACCAGTTCATCTGCAATTTCTCCTAATGCATCAACCTTTTTTTCACTGAATGCAAACATGTGATCTTCCTGCAACTCAGATATCCATCAAAGTTGTAGATTGCAAATTTCATCACTTCCTTCATACTTCTTGAGCCACGGAATACACCCACAGAAAGCAAGCTGAATGCAATTGCCTCCATATATGCACTCTAAGCGCATGCCAGACTTGGCTTGAAGCATATGCTAAAGATAGGAGCTCATCCCCTTTGATCCAGTTTTTGAATTGTGCATGATTTGGTCCAACGGCATGAATTATGTGCAATGCGTACAGTTTTCCATAAGAATTCGGGCCTGTAAGAGCTGCACTACCGGTTTTCTGCACCTTATGCCTGGCCCCAATAATCGGCAATGCTTGCCTCTCCGTGAGAAGGCTCGGCCCGCCAGCCGCACTAATTGCACCATCAATGCCACCACTGCCTAGGCACCCTTTGTTGGTGGCATTTACAATTGCCAAAAACTTTGGATTGGAAGGGTGAGAGAAATCCACCACTGATCCACAAGAGAATCAGATGCTGGGAAGGCATTTGGTAAGTTGCAACTTTGGAGAATGCACACACAGTCATCATGGTTGCCTGTGAATGTTGTGTAATGGGAGGTAGTAGTAAGAATTATTCTTATGCTGATTTTGTGTTTATCTTTTCAATTTCATTGTCTTTGCTGCAGCCTTTTTATTGTAACACAAGCCAATAGGGACTGCACCACTGATGATCCTTTTCCTTTTCTAATTGGTATTGTGTACTCTAGAGGTATGTACACAGGCACAGGATTAAGGGGGTGGAAAGGGGGAATGCTATGCGGCTATGGGTTGTGCGACTGTATTAGTATTAGATTAGTAGAGTATGTACTATGTACATATTATGATAACAGGAATACATACACAACCCTCCGCTCCGCAAGCCACCTCATTTTCTAGATAATCAGCCCAAAGGAGTATCATAAATTCACATATTGATAAAAGTAGTGCTACTATGCTATTATCAAGGGTCAGTGAAAGTGATAACAATAAAAAGACTCACCACCTCATTCATCCGCCAACTCAGTGATGTGCTTGGCTTGATGAAGACAGAAGAGCCACATGCCACACCCATTTCTGAAGTGTCTTTGGGTCAATGGCACCCTCCAACTCACCAACAACAGAGCATCCGGGGCACTCCCTGGGGCTGGGGTAGACCTTCAAGAAGTAGAGAGTCCAAAGTTGATGCCTTGGCCTCATCCTTGTCCATCCTCATATCCCACACCTTGCGGACGATCTCAATGCGTGTCCCAAAGACAAAGAGAGCCCGGAAGTGGTGGTCCTCCATGGCAGCCATCCCAATGATCCTGGACGTCCCATTCTGGATGTACACGCACATTCCCTCAGCCAATGATGTTGTCCACACTCTGCATGCAAACAGTCACAAGACAAAACTCACTGATTGCTGATTGACCGTTGGCTTTTTCTCTTTTTTGATTTCTTGCATTCATTCTCACCAAAGAGAAGAAAAAGTACGGACTTTCGGACAAAGATCGGCCTTTCTGCTCAAAAACAGGACATTTTCGGAGGCGAATCATTCTACATACACACACGTATCGTAGATAGCACTTACTACGACAGAGACCATACGTATCTAGAAACTACTTCTACTACGATACACCTAATACTTATCGTACGCGAGAGAAAGCCAACGGTCACACGGACAACTGCCCCCGACACCCCCTACCCTCCTCTCCTCCCGCACCTTAGCCAAGAAGACGTATCATAGAGAGTGTAGAGTAGATAAGTCCTTTAGACCCTGAGTTGCCGCGACGCAGCCAGCGCCGCGGCCGCCTTCTTCCGAGCGTAATACTACTATTTACTTCTGTCGACGGAAGGCCCTTGTTCGCTGGAGAGCGACGAACAAACACGCGAGGATAAGGAATGCGATAGAATACACACGCGAGATAAATGATGCGTCGATTGGTCCGAAAGCGTCGCGGCGACTCCAGCGACGCGATGCCGCTTAACGAAGAGCATCATGTGAACGTGCACGACATGACGCATCAGCAACCTAGGTTCAAGCACGTCTCGATGGGCAGTGAATTGGCTGTCGGCGCGGGCTTTAACCAGAACGAAAACGCCGCCGCTGTCCAGCAACCCGACGTTGACGATAATGGCTGCAACGATGATAGTCCCGTACTTAATTCCATACGCGTTCAGGTCGTATTGCCTGAGAAGCCATCCCGATCGGGGACGAATGCCCAACGTCATGAACGAGCGCGGCAAGAGCAGTCGTCGGGGACGACTACCCAAGAGCAAGAACGAGCGCGGCAAAAATTGGATAGTCTAGCACGACAGCATCGACGACATCAGCGGCAGAATAATTCTGTTAGTCGAGGAGGCTATTTCGAAATTATGCCCCTTACCGATGCCACGCCCATCACGCTATCGAAGGGAGGCAGCACCGTCACAGCTGATACGAGTGATACTCCCATTCATCAGCAACAACAACTTATATACAATTACAATTCCATCGTGCACCCATCGTTGTTAACAAGGCATTTAGATACATGCGTCGACGAACTGGCGAACAAAATTTGCAACAACGCTGATCAGTCGTTTTTGAGCTTGGAATCGTCATATTACTCCAAACATGATTTTCATAGCTTGCCAAAGGCCGCTTCCCCCACAGAGCATACCGATGCATCTACATTAGAGACGGATATTGATGTCACGAACGGAAAAAATAATGGCCAGTCTGAAGGTGGCAACAACAATGATGAAAATCAGAATATATTCTCAGCAGTAGTTGCACCTCCTCGAATCGTTCGATATCACGATAATTATTATCAACCCACTCCTCCTCTGAAGCGTAGTGGTGGTACCCATTCGACATCAGCATGGGAAAAGAGAAAAAGTAGTTCCAGTCAACAGAAACAGCAGCAAACGCACGAGGATAAATCAGAGATAAATGCGACGCTCCTAGCAAGGCCAGTAATCGACATGCAAGTCAAACTAGTCAATGACGGAATTGACGCTAAGTGTGAACATGTGGTGGTGACTCCTAGTCCAAAAAGGTTGAATTCGGGCACAACATTCGCTTCGCCTGCAGAGGATGTGCCGTCGGCAATATCATCATCAATTCCTTTGGCAGTTGCTCCTTCACCACCAACAACGTCACTGCAGCAGCAGAAGAAATCACAGCATCGACCGTTGCTCGAACCGCAACAAGAACAGGAGCCGCAGCAACAGCTACAACAGCGGCCGAATACGTCGCATATGTTCGTTCGATTATTAAAGAGACATCAGAAGACAAAATCACCGAGTAAGAAAGTGTATCAGAAAAACCCAAATCATCAGAAGGAAGAGACGAAAAACCAACCTCAGCAGAGCCGTCAACAACCTCAACGGCTACAGCAGCTCGGGAAATCAACCCGCCGCGATCCGGAGGAGAGCGCCGATGAAGTAATCCAGCCTGCTCCTACCAGGCATCAGCCGCTGCCGACGCCAACAAAAGAAGGGAAGGAGGGAGAACCACCAGAGGATTTTCCAGACGCACAACAGCTAAGAAGACGCGTGGATCCACCGCCAGATCCACCTGCGGAATACAAGCATTATCCTTCAAAAGTAATTGACTCGTTTCCACGACAAAAGTGCTCACGATCCTTACCTTCACCACAAGAGCCCAAGTCATCAAATATGCAAGCGGGGTCAATATTATATCCACCAGAGGGGAATTCAACATCATTGCAGCCCCCATCACAAATAAAACGTCAAATTATTTCACAACAAGAACGACATCAGTTGGCGATGCCACAGTCACTCGTAAAAGTGAACTCGAAGATATCCAACTTTTCAAGTGGGTTCTTCACGGCCCAAACCTTCAATACGACATCGAGCAAGTTTTGGGATGAGGTTGATGATTATTCTGAAACAAAGAATGCAACCGTGGTAAAAAAATATACTGCAAGTAGTAACGAGGGCAAAGCAAAGGAGACTGTTAAAAAGGGTCATTCTTCAGTGGGGGACGCTGCTAATGATAAGCAAACTACCGCCCCTCTGCATCAATCAGCAGTTTCCGATCAGCCGAATACAACCAATCACAAGACGATCACACATGCGAAGAAACCACAAAACAAACAACGAACTACCTCACTTGAAACAATAAACGATGATGACAGTTACAGTAATGCCTTTTCACTCAAACTACCCATAGATAGAAATGGTGGTGGCTTTGATGATTCGGACATTTCAGCGTTGCATATGAATGATTCTGCGACTGTGTTCTTTCAACGCCAGTTGAATAAAACTAATGTAGATGATGAGGAAAAGGATCGGCACCAACTGCGGCGCCAGCACCAGCACCAGAAGGGCGAGGTACAGGATGTCGAACACGAGGGGCAGCTGGAGCTGAAGGAAATCAATCATAGCAATCCGAAGGCGAGCCGAAGAGCGTCAGCACTCACGCCAAATAAGTTGGACACGCCTGAGAATATAGAGTGTCAAGATGGGCGACATCAATGCTCCTCACCATTTGATGCCTTTAGTCGACTCTTTAAACTGGACAATTGCGACACTAAGCAACCCCAGCAGAATAATCTTGGCAAGAAGAAGGGATGGGATAGGGAGGTGTCTGTCCATACTATGAAGACTGCCGCCGAGGAGATGGTGAACTTTGTTGAACAACTTGAAGAAAGGAATAATAGCAAGAATTCGATTCAGGACTTGCATAGTGCTATGAGGTCGAAGGTCCTACTTCCTATGCCACTCAATGGCTCTCCACAGGATGAAGCTATTGGTTTCGTTCCGTTGGACGAAAATCAGCATGAAGAGAGCAACGATGTTGCGCTACTGGGACAATCGAACAAGAATAGGAGTGTACGAAGTTCGAAGTCTCTCGCCGATGACTTGACGGTCGGTGCTTCCCGCTTATCCCATGGCATTGCGAGCAAGCTGTCATCATTCACTGAAGATGGAGACCAGAGTGAATTGAGTGAAGATGCCAACAGGATTTTTCAGACTGCTCTCAAGAAAGATATCTTCCGTTCGCCCAAGAAAAGCTCTGAGACGAGTGAGCCGAATAAATCTATTCCCGTGGTGGCATCGGCCGTGGGGAGATCGAAATCATCTTTAGCTGATGCCTCCAACTTTGGATCAAACATACCAAGTGATTTTGTAAGTTGGTTTGAGCTCCCTTCACCGGGGGTGACGTGTATACCTCTCCTCCCCCTATTGAATGTTTCATTACGAAATTCTATTGATTCAGATGTTTCACCTCTGAGCCGGGTAAACGACACTGTTGATTTGGCATTTGCTTCGTATTTGTCACGTGCATCCCAAGGATTAGCCGGGAATGAATGTGACGTGAAAGTTATCAAACAGTCGATGGGTGCAATAGATGCGGACGGAGATACCGGGTCGATCCGGTTTGTCAATGCCTCAATTCACCTTCAGGGAATTTCGGATGCGGCTGTTTTTGCAATATTGAGACGTGAATTTCAAGACGCCGCAGAAGTATACAACACTCTCTTAACCTCGTGTCAAGCTTCCACTAGATCAAAGCTTGGACTGGTTGGGCAGCTCGTAGCATCTACTCTCCACAATTTGAGCGTTTTGCATATGTGGAATCAAGAGTATGACCTGGCATTACCTTACATCAGGGAGTCTCTTCGAATCAAGACGGAGCTCGTGGGCGACGATGGAGGTTCCGTTAATTTATGGTCCAGTATGGGTCTTATCAATTTTGCAATTGGATCAACCACCTCGGCATTGGCGTCCTTTCGCAAGGCCGAACAAATTGCATCCAAGTTCTATCCCGAAGGGCATCTAACGGGAAAGCTCATGAATAATATGGCGTGTGTCAATTTTAAGATTGGCAAAATGCCGCTTGTGCAGTCGCAATTTAAGCAATCAATAAAACTGCAGAGGTCTTCATCGGACAATATTGAGTTATCCTCTGAGAATGATCTCTTCTCAATATCGATAGCTTTGTTCAACATGGGTGTTACATGCGCAAGACAAAATCAATGTGATGCTGCGATTTCACATATTGAAGCGTGCTATGCTATTCAACAGGCTATTCTTGAAGACGCCAATGAAATTGTTCAGAATACAGCCTATTACCTAGATTCCCTGAGAATTGATTCATTGACTTCTGAACCAAAGGCATCTAACAATGATCATGGAGCATGCCAACCCGGTACAGCGTCAAATGAAATACATCATGTTCTACAAAATGCCCCGCAAAGACTTAAATCTCAGCCAAAAAATTCTTCCAACGATCGCCAAGAAAATACCGAGCAACTTGTTGCTACGAAGCCGGTCGTCAAACAGAGAGTTTTGAGAATTGACAGTAAACCCACATACCTTACTAGGTCAGGCCCCAATTTGGGCCAAAGCGAGCAGATTTCATATCCGATGATTTGTCTGGGAAGTTTGCAAGTTGAAGCAACGATTTCTGAACGGATATATCATTCATTAGAGGGCTTTCCAGGCAGCTTGGCTTTTCAGAGTTTTGGGGGGGTTCGAGAGCTGAGTCTGCTTTGCAGAAGACCTGCCATAGCCTCAAAGCACAAAACAATGTCACAAAACATTATTCACTACGGAGTACTAACAATGAAGAAGCGCGAGGCTCAGAGTGAGCTTCATAGAAACTTGGAAAGATATGGTCCAAGGCATCCCGATGTTGGAAAATCCTATCACAACTTGGGCCTTTTGTACCTCCTCACTGAAAAATACAATGATGCACTTTCCTATTTGGAAAACTCTATCAGAATCTACACCAATGCTATGGGTGTTAAACATCCAGATGTTTCATCTTCTCTCATGCTCAAAGGACTAGCTCAACTTGCTCTCGAAAGGTTTGAGGATTCGAGGGCTTCAATGCTCCGAGTACGGAGGTTGAGAGAAGATGCCTTGGGACAAAAGCACCCTGAACTAGGCCAGATTCTGAACAACTTAGCCTGCGTGCAGTATGAGCTTGGTGATTATAGGAAGGCTGAATCACTGTTTCAGGAAGCGCTAGAGTTGCAACGAGAAGCCTTCACTAATGACTCTGCCTTTTTGACGGTTGTTTCCAAAGTACTATCAAATAGTGCATTCCTCCATGCTAAGTCCGGATCCTTCCCCAAGGCTTTGATTGAACTCGAGGGGGCATTGCAAATACGAAAGGATATCCTGTTCGAAGATAATTCATTGGACGACATATTGTACAACATGGCCCATATTCTGGCCATACAAAAACTGCAGCATGGTGCGTTGAATCTCAAAGAAATCACAGACGAATATATCGCTATGCTGAAAACATCGAAGATCCATTGATGACAACGATAGTCTGATCTAGGCACCAAAGATATCACATCCATGCAAAACCATACCAATAACATATTATAACATTTGTCTCTAAGACATCCTAAACAGAAGTGAAGAAAAACAACAATTATTCCTACCACAAAGCACCTTTCGAATGATCGATAAATACGATACTCAAATCCTTCTCATAAATAAGGTCCAAAATGCACTAACACAGTAACGATATTTTTTAACAGCCACACAAACATTCATTCCCACACACTAAACCTGCGAAAACACAAAGCTATTACCACTTGTGCCAGATCACCTTCTTCTTCGAACCATACCACTCATCCAAACATGGGGCATACGCATCCTCAATCTTGGCCCTCTTGATTTTGTTCGTGGGAGTCACGAAGCCATTCTCGGGAAGCCATTCCTCATTCACCACGGCAATAAACTGCAATCTCTCATGTTCATCCAGTTTTTGGTTCACCTTGGCCAGGAGCTCCGTCAACTCTTTTTCGATTGCATACTTCTCCCCCTTCTCGGCTGTCTTCTTGGCATCCTCTCCCAATAGCACAATCACATGGGCAGCAGGCTGGCCGCGACCTCCGACACATGCCAACTCGATCCGACCCTTCCCATGAGAGATGAACTCGCTCTCAATGGGTGCAGGCGCGACGTATTTGCCCTTGGCAGTCTTGAATATTTCCTTTGTGCGGCCTGTAATCTTGAGACGGCCCATATCGTCGATCTCGCCCTTGTCGCCAGTGCGTAGCCATCCATCCTCCGTCATGGTCTCCTTGGTGGCCTCTTCGTTTTTGAAGTATCCCATCATCACGCCGGGAGATTTGACCTGGATCTCTCCATCCTCAGAAATCCGATGTTCCACACCAGTCTGAGGCTCACCCACGTATCCTACACGGCCACGGCCTGGTTTGGTGCTGTGCGAGTCTACGATGGTAGCGAACGAAGATTAATGCAGTTCAATATGATGTCAGCAAAGTTCGTGGCCAAGAGTTACTTACAGTTGAAGTTCTCAGTCATCCCATAGCCCTCAAGCAAATCCAATCCCAATGCGTGGTACCACGACAAGACATCAGGAGGGAGAGGGGCGCTGCCACTGCCAGCATACCTCACACAGTCCAAGCCCAACGCCTTAAGCAACTTCCTCCTCACCAGCCAGCTAACGATGGGCATCTTCAGCAGCTTCTGCAATTTCTGGGGAGGCATCTTCTTGAACACTCCCTCCTGGAACTTAGTCCACAAGCGAGGCACCGACAAGAACAAAGTAGGCTTGGCGCGACCAAGATCTTGGACGAACGTTGACAAGGATTCCGCAAAGAAGGTGTGCATTCCCGAAACAAAAGGCACGCACTCTCCAATCCAACGCTCCATACCATGGGAGACGGGCAGATACGATAGGTAGCGATCGTTCAAATTTACTCGAAGCAAGTCAACCAGCCCAAAGGTTGGTTCGGTCATATTCTTGAAACTGAGCATGACCCCCTTAGGTCTGCGATGAAAAATCAACAAAAGTATAAGACGAACGCAGTAGTTAGTTCAATAGCACAAACCAATGAAGGAACTCACACGCCAGTACTCCCACTGGTGTAAATGATGGTGGCCATTTCATCCTCTGTGCGCTTCTTCGCGGTCTTGATTTCCTCTCCCTTGACGCAGTCATCCCACATGTCATACGCCAAGCCGTCGGGGCACAGCGGGAACGAAATGCACTTCATCCCCTCGGGAATGCCATTCTTCATCTCATTCCACGGCCCTTTGTCGAGCTTTCCAACGAACAGGACCTTGGACTCGCTGTGCTCCAGGGTGTACCTCGTGGTGTCCGCCGTCAACGTCGGGTAAACGGGCACGCCCACGTGTCCCGTCATCATGATGGCCAAATCGGCCATCAGCCACCACGCGCAGTTCTTGCTCATGATGGCAATCTGGCTCGGGACGGGAAGGCCGAGGCCCTCGATGTGGGCGGCCATCTTCTTGGATTCGGAGAGGAACTCGGCGAATGTCCAGTTCTTGACGACATCGTCGCCCATGGGCTGGGTGAGGAAAACTTTGTTCGGGTACTTGGCACAGTTGTCGATGATGTAGTCGGGGATGACCTTCCCCGCCTCCTTCTTGGTTAAAATAGCCCGGCCCATGGTTGGTACGGATTGGGGGGAGGTACTTTAGAGCGTGGTGAGATTTTTTCCCAAATCGAATTAAAAACATAAATATATCGCGCGTTCGATCCTCCCCCTACTTATGCACATTCAACCTCATTCCCCCCCGCCTCCTCGCCCTCATCCCTGTCCTCCTCGACAGGCCTTCCGGAGAATTCAGAAATTATCCTCAAGAACTCCAACTGCTTCCCCTCATCGTTCAGTCGATCTCTCCTCTCCAGGTCCTCGATTAACAAATGAATCTCCACGAGAGACGTGGGAAGGTGGTTCAATATTTGGAGCGTTTCGGCCTTAGTCAAACCGTACCCACCCGACGACGAACGGGGGTTTTCTCCTTCGCGGTTGTCGTCGTCATCGCCATTTCTTGAATCGAAACCGTCTCCGGGCGCAATCGTCGACGTCGAGCACGCGTGTCGCGAGGACATCAGCCGACCTACAAACTTCGGCGCGTCTTCCGATTTCACAGTCAATCCGCCGACGGGAGACGATTCTAGGTGGTCCAATACCGCGCGCTCGATCCAGTCCCTGTTCTGGAACGGATTTTTCCTGCCGCCAATGCCGCCATCCTCGCCAGCGCCATCGTTGTTGATGCTGCCACCGACCTTATCCTGAGACTTTCGTCTCGCGGCGATGCGCTCCCGAAGGAGTTGCATCGCCTCCAGATTGGAAACGAGTAATGGAGCGTCGCCGGTTTTCAGTACTTCCATATTGTTGTGAATGAGAGGGTTAGAAAGAGTAGAGGCGGGTGGGCTGGAGCATGGAGGCGAAGACAGACGGGGGAACACCACGGGGGTCTACGTTTGTCTGACCGCCCCAAGGGGGAACGGGCAGAACCCCAAATTCGTTCCCAGATGCTTCTCACCAACCTCTCAAATTTTTAGAGGTCTATCACTATGGATATGGTATCGGCATAGGGACTAGGGATCCCGGTGTTAGGGATCCCTTCCCTTCATTCCCGATGCCTTGATTCCCTCTGGGAAAGTTATAAGATTTGAAATTGCACTTGAGCTGTGACCGGAAATCACTCTCCCGGGTTGGAATCCCCGTAAAAACTGTTCTTTCTCTACAGTTGGCTTGACGAAAAAGGAATATTTCATACAATTTGAATTCCTATGTAGTACGTACAGAGTGTGAAACAAAAAATCTCCAGTCAGAACTCTCTCTTCCGAATTCACTCTCGCGCACGCTGCATGGTAAAATCTCCGATAAAAAGATAGAGACAATGGCCCCAAGCCAATTGTTGCTGCGCGTTCATTTCTTAGAACGCCACCAACCTAAAACATGTGATAGACTCAGAATGCGCTACGCTATCAATTGGGCCCTTTAGGTTGGTGGCGTATTCATCATGAAAAAGAAAAACCCCTCTAATTTTGGAGTGCACGGCGCATCGACGACGTGCCATGCCTTTAACAGCTTAACAACTATGGTCGCATATCTGCGACCACTTTTTTGACCTTCGTAAAATTGTAGTTTTGTTGCCAATTTCGGCCGCCTCAGCCAGCTAAAGACAACGCCGGCTAGCTGAGCTCCTTGGCTACAATTTTGCCATTTCAGATTTTAACGAAGCTCTTTGCTTCGATGAGCTGAGTAGAGGGTCCGTTTTGGGGTATGAAATTCTCACGAAT
>JALLAZ010000625.1:0-13245 GCA_036939755.1 Stephanodiscus triporus | reverse complement strand
GTTATTTCACTAACAAAATGGTGACGTGTTATAATATTAAGAGATGCCTCCGTGATGCATACGAAATAAATAAACTGGTGACGATGCCACGAAAGTGACCCCCCTCGAAGTGACGTGTATGAGCCGATGTCCCTTGTTTTTATCAATGCCATCATCATTGTCATCCTCATCATGGGGTGACAGCATCTCATTTTACCCACTACCACTTTCAGTTGATTGTTGTGTGAGAGTGTCCCACTGTCATCATTGTCACTGCTGCCAACACCACCGCCATCGCTGTTTCCTTTGCCACTGTTGTAGTTACCATTGTCGTCTCTTCCACTGCTGCCATTTCTGTTGCTGTCACCATCACCACCATTGCCGTTGTCATCATTGTCATTGTCGCCCCTGCAATCACAGTCAATGAGTTGATTGTTGTGTGTGTGTCCCACTGCCATCGTTGCCACTGTTGTAGCTGCTCTCATCATTGATGTTGCCATGGCCGCCGCCGACACTACTGCTGCCACTGTTGATGCCACCAAAATTTTCACAATCATCGTCATTGCCACTATCACCGTCAATATCACCGTCATTGCCCCTGCCACCTCCATCATCACCACTGCTACCCCAGCCGTCATTGCCCCTGCTGCTGCTGTCGTGGCCATTGTTGCCGCCATTGTCACCATTGCCATTGCCATTGTTCTTGTCATATCATTGTTCTTGTTGTCATTGTCATTGTCGTTGTTGGTGCCATACCACACAAGCCTCCTGGTTGTGCGCTAAAAGTAAGAGGAGGGCAAACCAAGGTAGATAGGCAAAAAGTGGTTCCTCTCAAAAAGTAATCGAGTTTTTACAAGTTCCCTATGGTCTGTATGTTGTTTACTATTGGTTCTCTTCTAGAAGCCAAAAACATATTCCATTCATTCACTGGATACTGCTGGAATATGCAACCTAGATGTTGTGTCATCTGCTTTCTCAGCTGATGACCGAGTCATCATCAATATTGGTGGGTTCCTTGACCTGCAAAACAATGACAATTGCCAACAATTATGTTGACCAGGAGTTGATATTCACACACCCATGGCAACGGAGTTGTGATTAATGGTGAATACTAGGGCTGGCAGATCCCGCAATCTCTTGATCTCTTGGGTTCTTGTTGTAAGGGATTCCCCCTTGAGCCCAGGTATGAGGGAATCTGTACATTTATTACCAAATAATTTTAGACACCACAATCCCAAAAATGGGATTGTGCGATTTCATTATGTCCCAGAAAAGAACTCATTTGGGGTGCATAGTCAATCCCTTTGGGTCATTTTTGCAAACAATCATAATCTAATACTTATACCTAAATAGTCATGAAGATACAAATAATTGAAGACGGTGAAATCCCCTCACAAAAGGATGGAGATCAAAGGAATCAGCAGTAGTTCTGTCAAGTTACAATGAATGCAATGGCGGCAGGGGGGGGGTTATGGGAATCGCAACTGATTCTTTTCAACTTCACCCCAGCATACTCTGTCATCCTAGCCAATTGTTCTGCTGGAAGAATTCATTGTTATTGTGCAGGAGAGGAGAGGAGGTTGTGTTTGGTAGGGGTGGGCAAATGATTTTTTTAATACATGCATGAGTACTTCTGGCAAATAGTAATTCTGGCAATTTTATTTTTGCATGAGTACATATTAGCATGAGTTCTTCTGGCAAACTCTATTGGTATGAGGACTTTTGGCAAGCATGAGAACTTCTGGCAACCATTTCTTTTTAATCATTTACTCTTAGCTAATAAATCTTGGCGAGCATCCTCCCACAGCCATAGAAGCATGCAGAGGAGCCAATCCTCCGCCGCCGCCATCATCGTTCCCGATCCCAATGGCCGCTCATCGTCAGAAACAGGCGCAACATCACCCTGCCCATCCTTGGTAAATTGGAGAAGTAGTTCAGGCAATTTTCTTTGATCTCATGCAAATGCATCCCAGGATGACAAAAAGTGGTACAAGCTTACAAGTAATTTTCCGTGGAGATATTGTTTTTGCATTTGCAATTCCTGGCGTAAGCAGTGAATAATTTATGTTTGAATTTGTATGTTATGTTTATGATGAGGTGCATGAAAATGTTAACCTTTCAAAGCGCTAGGCTATCTCAATTGTCCCATTGATTCAGCTCACGTAGAGATTCAGCAGCGCTGGCAAGGCGTTTCATCAGCTCTGACATTTCACCTTGTGAATTGCAGCCGTCTGAATCTGATCCATCATCAACGGAATCAATTTGTTCGATGTAATTCTTTATACGACGCATCCGTTCTACTACATCAGTAACCATGCTACTGTCTGCTGATGCACTGCTCTCAAAGCTTTTGCCGTTGTTTATGCAGATCTCGACCAGAGAGTGTTTGCTCTTGATGCTTTTCAAGGAATCATTTGAGCCCTTCAAATCTAGCAATGATTGACCATCCGAACTCGGCAACGAGGCAACAATGGAGTTGAAATCACCTTCTATTTCATCAATTTGTTTGAACAACAAATCCATCGACGAATCTCCCCATGATTTTGCAGTCTGAAGTGGTGAATCAATCTCATGGGAATCCCAAGAAGGACAATCCAATGAAGAACTTTGGCCATGCGAAAGTTTTGGATAGGGATGAGGTTTGGTCTGTCTTCTTCCTTTGTCAAAAGAATGCAAAGAGGGAGTACTTATAAATGTGGCTGTTTGGGCAGGAAAACGGTTGTTGTCAATATATGATTTCCTCCCTTTTGTCTTTGGCGTAACACTCATGCGAATCGAATTCCTTGCGAGTATAGGATCATGTTCAAATTTCTCAGGATATCGACGCGGTACAACAGTCTCATTTATAGCATCCGATGAAGAAATTTGGCACTGCACAAGTTTTGGATAGGGATGAAGTTTGGTCTGACTTCTTTCTGCGTCAAAATATTGTAATGAGTGTTTTCTTCGTCCTATAGACAAGGAAGGGTCGATGGCAGTAAATGATTTCTTCCCTTTTGTCTCTGACGGAATGCGTTTGCGAATTGAACGGCTTAACAAAGTGCGATTATTTACGTATCTCTCAGGCGAAGGATCTCTCCCGTAGTTTGCTTGATTTATTTTTCTCCTTGGAGACGCCCATTCGTCCTCAGTTGTTGACATGTTAATACTCTCCATCTCATGTGCAGAGTTATGCCAGTTTCTCGGTTTGCTCCTAGGTTTGGATGTACAAGTGGTGGATATGACTAAATGTGATGACGTATCATCTGGTGGATCTGTACCCTTTTGTTCACAATAATCCATTCTGCAACCCGGAGGATCAGCACAGGAAAAACTGATACGTGGGTTATCACACAAGTGCGGTGTACGCACTTCTTTTCTGCCACAGCCGCTATTAAAAAGAGCGAAATGTTTTGATTCTCTATCAACAGCTATCGGAGAAATCGGAATTTGTGATGGCATGTAGTGTTGCTTACTCCAGACACTGATGGAATGTTGAATGCTGTTGGAGGGCAAATTTTCAGCATGCAGGACACCAAGAGAAGAAGAATTAGTGTTTTTTTTAATGGAGTCGTTCTTCTTCAGAGCTGAAGATGGAATAGGTTGAACGCTGCCCCACGGAATCAACGAGTTCTTTTGATCACATGATATGTTGTTGACGTGAAAGCCTTGCTCGGATAATGCTTCGCTTTTTCCAGTATCCTGCTTCATTTGGACGTCATTGAGGTTTACACGACTGCTGCGTATTCTTTGGTTCAAGCTAGTTGAATCCAATGACTGGCTGATGTCTACCAGATCGGCATCGCGTGGTAGCTGATTTGCAACTTCTCTTAACGAATCTGCCAGTCGAATTATCTTTTCACTTATGCTATCTTCGTCACTACCACGTGGACGTCGGATTTGTCCAATATGTGTTTCATAAGGCCATGTCATTTCACTGGATGGTAGGTCACGAGGACATCGCGTTGACGATTCTTCTGACGATGCCTTGCAGATTTTTTGATCCCGATTGACGAGGTTTTGCTTATACAACTCATCAGATACATCTGCATCGTTTTGCTGGTTCTGGGATGGAGTGATCTCATTGTATGGCACATTACAAAGGTCCCGAATTTTGGCTG
The DNA here is from genome assembly GCA_036939755.1 of Stephanodiscus triporus. Lineage (NCBI taxonomy): Eukaryota > Bacillariophyta > Thalassiosirophyceae > Thalassiosirales > Thalassiosiraceae > Stephanodiscus > Stephanodiscus triporus. The sequence goes on along the minus strand of JALLAZ010000625.1, from coordinate 9,166 downwards.
CTGCAGGGGACCTCTGACAAGCGGACACTTCCAAGATAGAATCTTGATAAGTATTCACGTGACTTTGATGAGGCCGCTCTGCTGATTCTACCATTACATTAGCCATCTGCATTATCGCATTGGATGGTACGATGAGAGGTTCATTTGATGAAGATAAGCCGAACTTCGTCATTTCTGGTATCGACTCTCGTTGATCATCTGCTGTTGTTGTCATAATTTGATGGCTTTGCCGAGAGGTCTTACACGCGGACACTTCTGAGATAGAATCTTGATAATTAGTCACGTGACTTTGATGAGGCTGCTCTGCTGATTCTAACATCACATTAGGCATCTTCATTATCGCAATGGATGGTACGATGCGAGGTACATTTGATGAAGGCAAGCCGCACGTCGTCGCTTCTGGTATCGACTCTCGTTGATCGTCTGCTGTTGTTGTCATAATTTGATGACTTTGCCGAGAGCTCTGACACTCGGACACTTCCGAGATAGAATCTTGATAAGTATTCACGTGACTTTGATGAGGTCGCTCTGCTGATTCTACCATTACATTAGGCATCTGCATTATCGCATTGGACGGTACGATGCGAGGTTCATTTGATGAAGATAAGCCGAACTTTGGCATTTCTGGTATCGACTCTCGTTGATCGTCTGCTGTTGTTGTCATAATTTGATGTCTTGGCTCAATCATTTCACAGGGCGGTATATCATCAGGGGCCAGGGTATCTGATAAAATCGAAGATCGCTGAAGCCCCGACAGTTCAGAAATAGACCCTTGATACATGTTACCGTCACTATGATATAACTGCCCCCTTGGAGATAAATTGCGAGGACATCGGGTTGACGAGACCTCCGAAGACACATTACACACCGACACTTCCGATGCCGACGCTTGGTATGGATTGCTAAAGCTATGAGGAAGCTTAGACTGGTGATGTTGACATGTTTTCTCCTTGTAGAAAGAAAGAGAGTACTCAACTGCAGGATAGCGTTCTTGGTTGCTAGAATGATACGATTGAAATGAAGTCGCATGGCTGACCTGTGATGCTGACGTGAGCTGATTTGAATGAAACTGTGATAATGAATCGTGGTCCCGGTAATCACTTTGGTGAACGATTGTTGAATCTTTCGACGCTGGCTTATCGTGAAGTGCGTTCAACCCGATGGAGGAATTTGAAGATCGGTTGTCACATCCATACGAGCCATAGTTGATAGTTTCTAAGCTATTGTGAGCAGAGGATTTGAAGCTCATTAGCCCTTCTTCAATCGCATTCAAATTCCTTGTCTCGTCCAGAGAGACCAATGATTCCGAATCTTTGCCTGGCCGATGATCCATCGATGCGCTTTCGCATACTTCCAAAAAAACATCAGCAGCGAGTTCTGTCAGATCCTCTGATAAATCCTCAATTGTTGCCTTCTCCATGTCCTTCCTTTTTTGCTTAGCTATCCGCTTCGCTTTCCGCTGAACTCCTAGACAGGTTACACATACTATTTCTCCTTCGTTCCCGCGGTTCTGAGTCAATGGCATCTTACATCGATCGCATTTAGACGTTAGCAATTTGCGTCCTCTTAGTAAATCTTTGGCAATTTGTTTGCTGGCAATCTCTTTCCTGCGTGGTACCGCGTGCAGCAGAGAAAATGCCAAATGAGTACATTTCAGTGTATATGTTAAGCGCTATCATGGGTCTATACTCACTTCATCGAATAGTGCTCCAATATCATTCGCTCTTCCGACGCAGTATGAATGCTGATGCGTTCTGTATATTCTGTAGAATTATTGGCCAATGGCGGTGATCCCTCAACACTATCTACAACTCCAAGCGTGTTGAAACCAATGCCGCTATCATCTCCCAGAAAGGGGTCCTCATCAAAAGAAAATAATTTACCGTCAGATTTGCGATTTTTCATGCAATCGACCGGCTCCATAGCTTCGTCCTGACGATTCTCATCGGGTACCTCACTGTTTACGTGTTGTTCGTGTTTCACATTCTCATCAACCACAACCTTGAGATTGTGCTCATAATTAATTTGTCCCTTCCTACGATATGGATTTTTCGTCGAAGTCGATAACGCTGAAGTGTCCACCCCAAGCGTCATCCCTCTCTGATCACTGAAGTTGCAGTCGGGAAAAAAGTTTTTTTCGCTGCGGGTGCTATTGCTGCAACAGGGACTGGGCATGCCGTCGAGAGGCATTGGGGTAGGGGGAAGCCCGACGATGACGATTTTGGCGTTCCTGAGATTGTTGAAATCGTACGGCCCCGCGTTATCGTTAGCTTCACCTCGTCGTCGACGGCGATAATCGCCATCATCCCCTTCGTCTTCCGAGTCACTGCGATTCCTACACATGTCGGTCCATACATTGAAATTCTCCATCATCAGAAATTTCATCTCGGCGCCCTCGAATAATAAGTGCGTTCGACATTGCATGCATACTGGCGGCAGCAGATGTCGTATCTTGAATTTCGCCGACTCGTTACCGCTGTGAATGTCGACCGCCGAAACGCAAGATGCGGATTGATTATTATTATTCCTCGATTTCCCTTTCCTGAGGAAGAGGTAGGTGAGTTCGCCGAAGCAAGTCGGACACGTCGGAAAACATCGTCTCTTCCCGTGGATGTTCTGAAGTATCTCCTGTCGCAATTGCATCTGCTGCAAGCTATGGCATCCGTCATTACTGATTTGATTATGAATAAGTTGTCGAGTGTTGTCCGATAAAGAAGTCGTCGACGTCGAAACGCTATTGACGACGTCGTCCAATTCGTCAAGTTGTCCTCGGCCGACGGCCCCGGGGATAATTTCGTCACGATGCCTACCCGCCGGACATTGTCGCGGCGAGTGCCTGGACAGGTGGGCGTTGTTGGCGTCCTCCCTCCGTTCGAGGGCGGAGAGGGGATATTCGCCCCGGACCAGAAATTCGCTCCCCACGAGCGAGAGAGGATCGCGATCGTTCCCTCCCGAGGAAGGTACTATCGATTTGAACGCGCTCTCGGTACGAGGTTTTCTGGTCCTTTTATTCAGAGAGGAAGTCGAGCCCTGTCGACGCCTACCGTCCTTCGTAACCCTGACGGCCTTTGCGGCGTCGTCCACCTGAGACAGGGCGCCGCATCGAAGGGCCAATGCAGGCATGATCATCGGGTGACGGCTCTCATCCAATAGAATACTCCGCAGCTATACGCTTGTGCCGTGGCGTGGTGAACCTCTTTCATTCGATCTTACGGCTGGCGGCGCAGCACCATGATGTGTTATTCTAGAGTATTTGTTTTGTTAGAGGCGGAGGGAAGTTGGACGGAGGTCTCTACGTAGAGAAGTAGGTACTTAGTATCGTACGTAGAGACGACACGAGAAAAAGGACTCGCCGAATTCCGAGCACGAGGGACAATCGGGGCTCCTTGCTGACTGGGACAATTCTCCCGTGGAGTAGGATAGGATGGAGGTAGGTTGGTACTTCCCAAGAGATGGGTGTCTTTTTTCTGAGAGAGGAGAGTCGGTAGGTGGTATGTATGTATGATGTTAGTATGTTAGTAGTCCCCATAGAGAACTGCCCCGCCCAACGGCAGGACGATGGGGGAGAGCGGACAGTTTGAATATAACACTATTAATAAATAAATTATTAAGATGGATCAAGGAAGCGGCGTCACCGTCCATAGTCGTCGATCGTCGTCGTCCGCGCGGACGTCATCATCGCGAGGGGGGGTAGGAGGACGCAGGCGGCGGGACGACGAGCCGAGGACGAAGGAACGACGACGTCGAAACGCCGACGTTTTGTATTCCGACGACGACGCCTCCTCCCGTTCCTCCTCGTCAGAAAGCGAAATCGACGACTCAGCGGCGGCCGGCGACGAGGCGGGACGATTTTCGCGCGAAGGGCGCGAATCTTCGGGCAGGATGCCGGGCGACGATGGAGATTTGGACGATTTGCTCCTGGGGGTCGTCGGGGGAGGCGGCGACCGTGGCCTCGAGGACGGCGACGGCGACGGCGACGACGACGACGACGACGAGGGGGTGATGAATCCGTACGTCGTCATGAATCCCCCGTTCGTGCGTACTATGGAATATTCGTCCTCCCCCCCCGCGGTCGTTGAAACGACCCCGATCTCGATGGAGCTGTCGTCGTCGTCCATCCACCATCGGCACCAACGACCAAGGCAGATTCAGGAAGAGCGAGGAAAGATGAACGATGATGCCGTGCGTCATCATCCGCTTTCGGTCTTCGATCCGTACAGTCCCAATCCAACGATTCGGGACGAGTCATCTCGGCATCATCGGGCGCGGCAACGACAACGCCCGTCCTCGTCGTCCGGGAACGGGATGGAAATGGAAGAGGAGGACGAGGAAATCGTCGACTTCGTGAGAGACGACGGCGGATTCATCGTCGGGAGTAGTTGCCATCGTCGTCTTGAGGAGGAGCAATTCGAGACCATACCGCCTCCACAACATATGCCCCGTCGCCGCGTCGTCGAGGACGGATGGCGCGACTTGGAAGAATCCACGTCGTTCTCGCCCTATTTTCCGAAAAATGACGACCGGGGGGGATATTATAATACGCGTCCCCACCCCTCCCCCTCGCCGTACAACGGTCCCGGCGGCGCCATACCCGGCATGCTATCGGCAATGTCCGACGCGTCGCGTCCGGTCATCGATCTCGTCACGAGTGTCCTCACGGCCGCGCTGTCGACGGTCGTACACGCCGGGACCGTGGCCGTGCACGCCGCCACGTCGAACTCGTACGTCTACGGTCGCGACGAAGACGACGACCGAAACGTCGCGGATCGTCGACGCAATCCCTTCCGCCCCGCCGCCGGCGCCGGTAGCTCCGGGGGCGGCGCGCGTCGCGGCGGAGGTTGGCGCCGCATCTCGTCGGCGAATATGCGCCTGCTCGTCGTCGCGACGATCGCGCTGCTCTGCCTGCGCAACCTGACGTCGACGGTATACCGCGATCCTACGCGGGTGGGAGGAGAGTCGACGGGGGGCGGCGGGTCGTCGTCCCCGGCGTCGAATTCCGGCGTCGCGACGAGGATAAAGAAAGCGAGGGAGCACTGGTGGAGTAAGAAGCGACGGGGGGGGGGTGGCGATCAGGCCGTCGCGACGGAAGTTTACCTCGACGGGAAGAAGGCGGAGGATGTCGTAGTCGGCGGGGTGGGGCACAACGATTCTTCGGCCTCCTCCGGCGTCGTCGTGCAAACGCGCGAGGATGGGACCATCCTCATCAAGCTTCCCAAGCCGAGGATGCACCTCGAGGAGCCGTCGTCGTCCATCCTTGCCGCCGCCGATAATGCCGCATCGCTTCACGCGCTCCGCGAGCCGGAGATCGATCCGGCACGGTCGCGCGCATCAGACGTCGACGACGGCGAAACGATGTACATCAAGTTGCCGTATCCTCCCCGGGGGCAGCAAGTTATACCGAAAGATCAGAAACGGCGACTCGTGAATGTCGAGGAGGTGGAGGGGATTGCGAAGCGCGAGATCGAACCGCCGTTGCGGGGTGCGGCGCCGCAAGAATCGGTGCAGCTCCGCAAATTTAGCCCCCTCACCCCCCTCGTTGATGAATCCGAACGTATCGTAAGCGCCCTGGGAGCTAAGAAGGGGAAGCACGACGACGGAGGAGGATTGCTACACGAACTCCGTAGCGAATTCGAGTCGTGGGCGTCCAAACACGGCAAGCGTTACGCATCGCATCACGAGAAAGAGCACCGCTTCAATGTTTGGAGGAAGAATCATCTTCGGTAAGTAATTAATATATTTTGAACGTTTCCCCCCCTTTCCTTCTCTATTTCATTTCTCACCGTTATGATAAATGCGTCAATCATGATAAAACCATTTATCCTCACGACAGCATCGCAGAAAATAACGAAAAACACGGCCCCTGTCGCATGACGGGCAAGGCCGTCTTCGGTCACAATCTCTTCTCCGATTTGGACCCCGTGGAGTTTCAGTCGAAATTCCTGACAGGTTATCACGGACCTCGTCATGACGAAGAATCTGAAGACGGTCGCAACGCTAATATGAAGAGTATGACTATCGCGCGCCCCGAATCGTCAAGGCGGTCGTACTTTCGAGAAACGGATGCAACGCCGGAGGCATCGATGAAGCTCCACCCCGACATACTGCGTAAGTTGGAAGAGCACACGATGATGTTTGGCGCTGGCACTTTCAAGGAAGGAAGAGATAGTAGACTGCACGGATCCAAATTTCAAGCGAACTATGCCAGCAGTAGCTGCTCATTTTGGGATGTTGCTTGCAGGGTCGACAACCTTGCAACGTACAAAATCAGCTTCCTCAACAACTGCGCCTGGTGGGATGTCTCATGCTCCCTCCGATACATATTCGGCTATCAATACGTCGGTGGCACGCGCGAACCAACCTACGACGAGAACACGTATCCCTCGGCCCTTGATTGGCGTGCCATGGGCGTGGTCACTAACGTCCATTCCCAGGGTAGCTGCGGGGCGTGCTGGGCCATCACGGCCGTCGAAACGATCGAGTCGGCGAACGCGATCGCCACCGGCAAACTAATCGATCTGGCCGAGGAGGAGGTCATCGCGTGCGACGGAACGTGCGAGATGTGCAACGGTGGTTGGCCCCAGAATGCGTACGAGTACGTGATGAAGTACGGTGGACTGCCCGCGACGACGTCACAGTACGATGCCGATTTCTTGTATAAAATAACTGCAGTGTTGGCCGGCAAGAGTAACGAGGTATCAGAATATGACATGGGAAGCTACTTCGCCGCGACGTGTCCAGCCGGTAAAAGGGTGGGCGAGGGGGGGGGAGGTGGAGGCAATTCACACAAAAGCGGCGATGGCGGATCGTATCAGTACGATGCGAGCTACACACAATCGACTCGGTATGGCAAGATCAAGGGTTATGGCTACGCCACCGATAGGTGCGTTTGTTACACAGATGGCAGTGGATGCGACTGTGACAAACAGAACGAGAAGACCGCCGTGCTCAACGTCGCGTCTTACGGGCCCGCAGCCGTCTGCCTTGAGGCATCTAGTTGGCAGAGTTATGAGGGCGGTATAATGACCTCTGACATTGGTTGCAGTAAGGCTTTCACCGATATGAATCACTGCGTCGAGGTAGTGGGATATGCATCCACTTATGGCAATAGTCAAGGTGGCAATGGTGGAGGTAGCCAAGATGGGAAAGGAGGCCAAAGCCACAAGAGTGGGGGAAGCAGAGATAGTCAACTTGAGGGGTACTGGATCGTGAAGAATCAATGGTCGAGCTATTGGGGCATGAGTGGATATGCCTATGTAGCCATGGGAGAGAACACCTGCGGAATTTTGAATGATATGACTCAGGTATACATGAGCTAGATAGAGCTTTAATGTTACATTTCATGTATTTCTTTTTAATGTGTGGCTGATCCTTACCCATTTTAAGAAGTACGATGCACCATCATAGAGGGGACAATTTGTGAAAGTAATTGAAATATCTAGTTCTCGTCCACCTTGTGTCCATCAACTTTGGTCTTGGTATCATCAACATTTAAGATATCGATGAATTATCTCCACACATAAGTTTCTCTCAAAGTCAGTTATTATTTAAAACATCATATTTGATCTTAGATAATGCACGCTACCAAAAGAAATGCCCCCATTCAAAGATACAAAAACTTTGTTCCTCGATTTCGATTGCAGTATTATTGGCCAATCTGATCTCACATTTTTGTTGCTGATCAGTGGTACCCTGTTCTTTAACCAATAAGACTCTTTGTCGAAGAATTATTTTATAATGATAAGACTCGATAGGCCAATAATTTTACTAGTATTGTGCCTGGTAAAGATGTCTTGGATCTCTCATTGGTATATGGCAAATGTCATCCAACATGACTAAGAATGAAGATGAAGGAATTCATGATAGAGATAGTTTCTTCTTTCTCTTGCAGAATGAAGGAACCATTTTGCTGTTCACATTATCTAACTTGTCCAAGTTGGTCCGATTTATTGCATTTATTCCTCAGTTCTATCTTTATCTTGGTCTTGGTTGAGAGGAACTTTCCTTTGTCTCTGTCTCTGTACCTTCTGCCATCTAAGGTCATTGATGATACCACTACTTCATTTAACTACTTACTTCATCTTTCAATAAATCTTTCTTCTTATTCCAGCGAGGATGTAACTTTATCATTACTTAATGTTGAAACAATGGACATGCTTTTTAGATTAAAAGAGTGCTCTTCAATGGGACAAGATGGTGTCTTAAGAAGAGAACGCTATGGGGTTGACGATACTACGGGGACACGAAACCTAGCTAAAGGTAACGACATCATGTTTCGTATCGTACTCAACTATGCAACGCTAAACCCCATTTTCAGTCCCCATTGCCCCCGTCTCGTACCAGAGGAGGAACAACAAAACATCTGTCACAGGTCTGCACAACGCAAGACACAACATGTGAATGTTGTCACAGTCAAACATCAACAATCATCTCTATCGGCGTCGGAAGCAGCAGTATTAATCGCGTGCGTTGGCAAAGATTGATATTTCTTACTACTTTTATCCGCGCCATGGTAAGGAGCAACGGCACGACCGCCGCCGAACGCCTGTGCGGCAGCAGGATCTTCCGCGCGCTGTTACTGCTGCTCTCGACGTCATCGTTGCCATCCGCCGTCCGAACGTTCCAACCACCCTCGTCGTTGCCGGTCGCGTCTTCCCCGCCGCGACAACGAACGACATCTTCGACCTGCGCGACCCGTCGTCGACCATCGTCCTCCACCACGCGGACGACCTCCCCCCCGAATGCGGTATCCAAACGACAGACGTTCATACTCGACGGCGGCGAGCTCCAGTCATTCCTCCTCCACACCTCCAACAAGAAGGTCGCACCGCCCGCCCCGGGACGCGACAACGAGGGGGTGGGATGTCTGACGTTCGTCGTGGGAACTACCGCCGCCGCCGGCGACGACGGATCGTCGTCGTCGTCTCCCCCCCGTCGCGTCGTGGGCGTGGAAAAGATGAACGACGGCGACGACTACTACGATGCCATCTCCCTCGGCGATGGCGTGCGGGTATACGAGCACACCGTGGCGAGCGTGCCCGACGGGGTATCGGACGGCGACGCGCTGTCGACGGCTGCGGCCTCCCTGGTGGGCATACACTGCGCCATGCCGCGGGTGGAGGAGGTGGGCGGCGGGAGCGACGATGCGGTGTTTTACTCCGGCAAGGTG
>JALLAZ010000624.1:0-19733 GCA_036939755.1 Stephanodiscus triporus | reverse complement strand
AATTCATTGGATCTTCTCAGTATGGACCCAACGGGTTCACGTGACTACACGTGTATGGTAGTCCTTGTGATTGGGTACACAAAAGTGTACCCAAAGCCCGAAGATAAACCTTTCCTGCCTTGAAAATCCCCACCACAGAGAGAGGAGAAAGCTATGAACACCAGCAGAGAGCAGCGAGATAAAAAATGAGATATCGTTGCATCATCACCCTGGAGATATTGCTCACAATGCCATTTTTATCAAGATCCATGCGCCTAAGGCATGGCGGGTGCCGCAAGAAGTGGCAGCGGTCACGGTCAAATGACGCTGCCTGGACATCATTTCAAACGGCTCGATTCAGATGCCCAAGGAAAGTCACCCCACCGATATTTCATGGATCTTGCCCTTCCCAGTTAACAATAACTCGCTTCTTCAGCTCTGCCGAGGAGACCGCTCGAGGGTCTATAACAACCGAGAAGAAAGACAACCTCTTAGATCCTTATGTTATCTTACAAAACCTAACAAATCAGGACGTCCCCGAAATTCCATTCCCAACTTATCTCTCACCCACATCCCTGGAAACGTTTCACAAGTGTCCACAAGCCTTCTTTTTTCTCTACATTCTCAGGCTCAGCCCTGATCCTCCCATGACCCCACAGCTAGCTAGGGGAATCATCTGCCACACGGCTTTGGAGGAGTTGTATGATATGAGCCCCGACGATAGAAGCTTGACGAATTTGGAGAACTTATTCAGGAAGGAATGGAATAGGTTGAGGGGAGACCGAAGAGAGAATGACGTAGTTGCCACAAATGATGGACAGAACAATAATTATGCTTTACAGAATACTGGGACAAAAAAGGAAAACGAATATGACGTTCTATTCAGAGAACATGGCGATGATGGACGGATTGCAGGATATGATATTGAATCTGAGATCGACTGGGGAAAATATTCCCTTGATCTATTGAAAAACTACTACGACTTGGAGGACCCGCGAACAAAGAGTCCAGTTGCAAGAGAACTGTGGGTTCAAGCTAGATTTGCTTCAGCGAATTCGAATGACTTCATTGTTAGGGGCAAAATTGACAGAATAGACTGCGTTGACATACTACCAACGACTTCAGATCAAATACAGTTGCAAATCATTGACTACAAGACAGGAAAGAAGCCCTGGTTCAAGTACAGCCAAAAGATCAATGATAAGATCACGAAGGAGCAATTTTGGAAAATGAAGGTTTATTGTGAGTTTGAACAGAGACTTGCTTTAAACAGGGCTGATCGTATACTAACATCTAGTCTCTCGCCTCATCAGGTTTAATTTTATGGAAGATGATTCTACAGACAGACAAAGCATCAGAGCAGCAGCAAAACGAAGAGTACAAATACGCCATGTCTTGGGTACTTCAACAAAGATTAACCGACGTCATGGCAATTGAACAAAGCAATAAACCAACATGGAGCAATATTCTAAACATCAACTCTTTGCGCCTCATTTATCTCACTTCTCACGTTGATGAAGCTTCAGCTTATGGTTCTAGATCGGCTATCAATGGTAGAAGTATAGGCCAGGCAAAATATCTGGACTATTCAATAGATCCATTTTCGTTTGAATCCATTCTTGAGCAAACCGAGCTGGAGGTGCGAACAATCGCAAACGAAATTAAGACGTTAGTGGACAAACAATCTCCGCACGCGTTCAAGCACTGCAATTGGAAGTATTGCTCATGTCACGATTTGAGGAGAAAATTTGAGCCTGGCAGCGTTTTCCAGTCTGTGGAATATGTAGAGTAAAAGAATATAACTGCAAAGTGCGATTGACGTTTTTCGCTCCCTGTTGTGCTTAAGGTGCCTGTCTTCTTCACTAGATACTTCGTTTTCTAGAATATCAAAGACATGCCTTTGACGACACTGAGGGTTCTGGTCTCGCTTGCTCGAGAGCAAAATACGGCATCCATAGCAAGGAACTCTCCTCCCAAGCTCCTCCGGTACTAAAAGTAATGCGCAATGATCAGATCATTGAAATTCAACGAAGTGATGCTGTAGTTAAGCACAAATCATTGGGGAACGCTCACAATGACAATCTACTAAACTTGATTGTGAAGCAGAATGCTCTTGGTCGAACACAAATTCTTGCTGGTGTTAGCAGTCTTCTTGTACTTCAATTCTCAAGGGAGATGCTGTAAATTTCGAGGAGAAAATACAATCGAGAGAAAATGATTAGTGAGGAACCAGGTAAGAATGGTGTGAAGCCCCAGGTCTTGAGACATATCCAGACATAATTTGCTCTTTCATTTTGTGCTGGTAGTGCCACATTTCTTTCCTTTGGTGCCTACAATTAATATTCAACAGAGCACGTGCCACAAGGCTGGTGAGCGTACCTTTGAGTACTATTCGAAAAAGCTGACGTCACACTTGTTGAGGAACAAATAATCATGCTATTAAGAAGAAACATTTTCTATGCAGTATTATTAATGATAATAACTCAAATAATTACACCGGTTAACTAGTTGACATACTCCTACTTGTTGGTGCAGACACGACGTCTTTTAGTGTTGCCATGCATAGAACACAGCATGCGATTTCTCGAAATGCAACAGATCAATATCCCCATTGTCTCCTTCGGAACCAGCTAGTCTTGTCCGGAACTGTCCCTAGTTGTAGCAGAATGATCTCCACATTGTCCCCCTTGGCCTTGGTACCGGCTGATCTGGCCAGGAACTGTTTTCCCCTACATAGATTTGGTAGACGTAGCCGCTCTTGCCCCTGCCCCCAGTGGAATGGGACATGGACATCAACAAGACAGAGGTGTTTGTTGGCGCCGGTGCTGTGGGCACTTCAACGTAAGGGGATGACGTGAATGGCAGCGAACGTGACACTCCCGCAATTTCTCCCCCAAAATGCCCACCTCTCGCCATGTCAGTAGTGGTAGAAGAGGCAATGGGCCCTGAAAATCGTGGTGAACGCCTCATCCCAGCACCAGGGGGATAGGGAAGACAATTGTTAGCACTACAATTGGTAGCGGCTGTGCAAGAAGAGGAGCAGGGAGAAATCATAGCTGTGCCACTGCTGCATTGACCAAAAGATCTGCCGCCACTGCGCTGCCGCCACTGCCGCTAGAGGACGTCATTGCTGGTGTGTTGGCTTGATGGGTTGCCCAATGCCAATGCTGGGGAGAGAGGGGTGGGACAGCGATTTCGTTTTTGAAGGCTGGTGGCAATAATCAGGGGATATCGTTGAATATGGCCATCCATATTCAGCAATTGAGGATACCCAACGTGTAAATTTGAATATACATGGTACGGGAAACATGTATATTCGGGAATAGCGAATATTTGATGTTACATGATTTTTGTGCCATGTAAAATCGAATATCGGCATGTAAATTTGAATATTCATATTTTTGTTAATACATGGGCAGCTAATTCCAGAAATTCCAAACATTCAAATTTAGCTGCGCCAGATCCGATTGAATGACCCACGAGGTCCAACGGCCTAAGTCCCTATAGTCTCTCTCTGTGCATATAATTTATGTATTCTTTGCCTACACAGGTCGGTACCTGTAGCATCATTCGCCGCATTTTACCCAGTTACGTCTGGCAATGATTTGAGATTACTTATCACAATATCCAAGTTCACCGTGAATCCAACTTTGCACTTTGATCACACACCACTGTTAGCGATGAGACGGAAAAGACGTGCACTCTGCACATTTGAGCAGAATTTATTTGGCATTTTTCCTTCTCAAGACAAAGTATGACTTTGTCTGCCTTCACCACAGCACCCTTTATAAAAAAAGGCTCCAATTGATTTGTTGAAATAATCACTAGAAAAAGTCGATGGAGGAAGAGACACAGCAGAATAATGCCACCGGTCCGTAAACTCAATGCTGACGGAAATAACGTTCAGCACAAGTTTCTCCTGACTTTTTCACGGACTCTATGCTGCCGCCAATTCATATGTGCCGTATCATTGGCACGTCGATGACTTGAAAGGCCGGACGAAGGCCTGACTGGAGACCTACCCGCATTATTCCTAATCGAATACGGAGCTCTGATACATAAGTCTTCCGCGAGAGGTTGAACGTTGGCGAAGACGCAAAAGTCACCCCATCGGGGCGGAGGATCCGTTGGCTCGTATGTATTTGCCTCTTCGTCAACAACATCTCTGTTGACCGACATTTTGCTAGTAGTCAAGGCAGTTGCTAGATTTCTGATCCGTTTTTGAATCTGTTAAATGCTGCATTGCACGCATCGACGAGCAACTGCACTAGTTCATCCTCTTTATCTGTCAGGTCGTCAAATCTTGCTATGATTTCGCTCGCTACATTGCGTTCATGCTCCCCTCGCAAACTTGGAATAATCATATCATCGACATCTTCCAAAAGAGAAGAAAGCGTTCTTATCGCATTTTCTTGGGCGGCTTTGTATTGATATTGACACCAGCTTAAATGCGCTTCCAAATCCAGTTCTCTTCTCTTTTCTTGGCTCATCTGATTGATCACGACTAGCTGATGCTTGAGAGAGCACTCCTGTTCACTCACAAATTGCTGAGAAGCTTCTAGTTGATTCAACTTGAACTGAATTTCAGCATCCAAGAGCTTTAGCCTCTCTACTTCTCTCTCTATGTTTAACTGTTTCGCCTGCAACTGCTTCTCGCTTTCATCACACTTGGCACACGCTTCAGCAATGAACCTTTCATACGTCAGGATCTCGTCATGTATAGTATGCACTAATTTGGTCACACGTTCGATGTCATTATCCCTTTCCCGAATCAGTTTATTTGTCATCGTAGCCCTTTGCCGAACTTGCTGATGAAACGATGATGTAATAGAGCCATCTACATCGTTGTCATTTTTGCCATCAAACAAGTTCAAAAATCTACGGATAGAACTGCCTCGCCTTTCTTTTGGTTTCTCGATAATTGACTTGTTTTGGTCTGTTTCAGCAAGAGTGTGCAACGGGTCAAAATCAAAATCGTCCAAAGCAATCCTATCCCGCACCTGATTCGTTGGTGCATAAAGGGAATTATCTCCAATTGAACTCCCAGCCAATGAATGTTGTGAAAGTGAGTACATTCCGGGAGCTGGAGAAAACATCCCACTTACTGCATCACTACTATTATCCGAGACATCGCAGGACGAATCATCAAATGAGTAACTAGATGGGTCACCCCTCTCGTCTTGATGGAGCAAAGTTCTGAATAGTTCTTCATCAATCTCAATGTTCTCATAAGAATCAAAATTGTGTCTGTTTTGTATATGGCCTGTGAAGGATCTGAGCCGGATCCGGATCGGATCCTCACCACCATGGACACTGGAATATGATGTCTCATCCCTGCCTAAATTAGAGGGAAATCCTCTCCTTCTCCTATTGGATCTGCCACCGCAGCTTCTCTCACCAGAGAATTCCTTGTCATCATCACTATCATTGCCACTCAGGGCGTCAAGTGCACTTGCACTATAATTCCGGCGAAAGTTGGACTGCGGTTGCATTTTCCATGAGGATGTGCAATGTTTTGTCTTCATGAGGTAACCCCCGCTGTTGACGCTGCAGTTCGAATTTTTCCTTCGCTGTTCGTCAACCCGATCCGATTTTCGCCCTGCATATTCCATCGATAACAAGGCCGAAATATCCACAACTTTGTCGTCCAAGTAGGAATTTTCAACCCTTAATTTCTCCGTTGCAGCCCATGTCTTCTCCAAGTTGCATTTAGCTTGATGTTGCATTTCGATTAATTCTACTCGCAATTCTTCTGAAGAGCGCTGCTTTAATTGACTGATCCAGGGATCTCCATCCTCTTTTTGTCGTTGTTTTGGTCGTTGGGAAGGTGTTGGCGATAGCGACGATTGCCATGTTGATGGAGTTGTTTGCGGTCGGAGCTGTTCTTTTATACGCATATGATCACACTGCGGATGGTTGTGTAGAGGTGAATTCAATGAAGGTTTCAATTCCGTAGATAAAATGTGTAGATTATTCTCAGGGATATGCGAAGAAGGCTCCGATATATATTCTTGACATACGGCAGATGGAGATGCTGCGAGTGAACTGCTCACCACAACGACATAATCACTTTGAGGTGCTGATAATGATCCCTTTTCCAATGATAGGGAAAAGCTATCTTCACTAACTTTATCACCATATAGAGTATTAGGGAAAAAGTTTGTCAGTGGTGATCCATCGGCAGGTGTTGACTGATAGGTCTGGGGAGATTGTTGAATATTTGGTTCGTGAGCATGAAGGGGGAAATGACCTGCATCAGATGTACAAAGACTTTGACTCCGTTTGCTCTTTCTTTTCGATGGCATGGCACCCCCAAAGTCCACAACAAGTTCACTAGCGTTCTCTTCAACTTTGTCACTAAAGTTGTTGTTGTTTCTGCACTTCAAACTTTGCAAGCTGCGGCTTTTTGACTCCCACCCTTTAACATCGACGTGGATGGAATTGCTTTCATTACCGTCATCTTCTTCATCGTCACTCCCCAATAAATCGAATGGATCTCTTATATTACAATCCCGATAATCACCGTTATCAGTTGCTCGTCTCAATGTTTTTCTTCGCGTGGATAATTCTTTCTGATGCCGCAAGCGGCAACTTAGAGGGTCAACATTCTTTACCTCTCTATCGTCACCATCAAGGAAGTCGCTCGTCATTCGTCGCAACCATTTAAAACCCAGCCTCTTCTTCGGTTCCCGTTTCTCGTATCCGATCGCAACATGATCGCGAGGAGGATTCATTTCGTTGATCGTATAATGCGATTGGACATTCTAATTCATTTCACAACGCCTGGAAAGGCGACCGACTAGATAAACGAACAGAGGAATGGGGACCGACCCCCCAATCATATCTGGAGGAACCGAGTTACAGAAGTGTGTATTAATATATATTCAATATTCATAGTAAGAACAACTCGCGGTTTAAATTAAGAGACGGCACAAGAGGAACATGAGAAAGGGTGTTACGTGGTCCCGTCCCCACTTCTCGTTTTCAGCTTATTCGAACGCTGTTGGGCTTATTTTTAGAATGCGCATCGTACATCAATAGTAGGTATGGTACGACACTGCAGCCCACCCGGACAAAGCCAAAGTAGTATCTACCTAGATAGGAACTCTATCGTCGAGGATAATAATAGATAGGTTTAGGTTCCATCGGTACTAGAGATAGGGGGGGAAGGATGCTCCTCGAAGCCGAAGTGGAAACACCAATGGACCAACATGAAGATGCCGAAGACCGCGACCCGTGCAGCGACGCCCGGCGTAAAATTCGTCCTAAATCGCTCGAATCCGGACCGAAGTTCCGCGTCAGGGAACGAGTGCTCGCCGTGGACTCGCTGCAGTCGGGAGAAGCCGTCGTCGCCGAAGGGAGGGAGCGGTTGTCGCCGCTCTACGAGGCGATCGTTCTGAAGTCCGGCTTGAAATGCGTGGACCCGACGAGCGGTGCGATTGTACTTCCCGTAGGCAAAAAAAAGAGCGGTCGTTCTCGACACCATAATAATCTACCCCATCACAGCCTTCAAGATAACGACGGTGCCGGCGATGGCGATGGAACGAGGGAGTGGTGTCATATAGTTCACTTCCAGGGGTGGAACTCCCGACATGACCGGTGGATGCGTGAGGAAGATATTTTCCTCGACACTCCGGAAAATCGCACGCGCGTTGGTACCAAGGTGGAAGAGAATAAGATGAGTAAGAAGAGAGGGAGGATCGTTAAAGATAACATTGGTGCCGAGGATGTTGCGTTGGGTCGGGATATTAGGAACCCGTGTGATAAAAACCTGCTATTGATAACAAGGGCATGCACGTTGCCGTTCACATTGCAAACGATTTTGATAGACGACGGGGATAAAATTACCAAGAGGGTGTATCCTCCGCCAGTGTTCAATGGAAGTTACAATTTGACGGACCAACGGCACAGGGGAATTACTATGTTGCACGTGTTACCTGTCAAAAGGTGTATCATAGACATCATTGGTGAGTATATCCGTGATGGGAAGAGGCACGATTTGGAAGCATTTGCTAAAGAACGGGAACGGCAGCGAGTAGAAGAGGATCAGCGGAAGGCTTCCGCTGATAATGTGATAAATAGAGACGATGAAAAGGTTGCGATGCCTACAGATGATGATCCGAACAACGATGTCGAGCGATTGTCCAACCATCCCACGACATCAACAAAAGCTGTTCTTAGGCTGAAGAAAAAAAAGCGGAAAAAATTTGCACTATCCATTATAGCATTGGTCGACATCTCCCTTCCTCTATTTTTGCTGTACAAGGAAGAACGAGAACAGTATGCAAAATTTGTCGGTGTAGGAGATAATTGCGCTCGAGCCAATGCTTGTGGCAAAAACACTGAAGGCGACGATGGTACAGGTGGTCGAGAAGACAACGGCGCGCACAAGCGTCCGAGCGAATTGTACGGGGCAGAACACTTATTGCGTTTCTTGGTAAAGTTGCCGTTCATTTTATCACAATATGACTATAAGAATCCCTATTCAGGGAGAATCTTGGACGGCAGTGAAGAGAAGACACCCACAGACGTGTTTATATTGGCATCCGAGGATCTTTCTAGGGATTTTGCCGACCATCTTTTGGAGCTGGTTCTTTTCTTGCAGCGAAAAAAAATGGATTGTTTTACGAGCGAGTACTTTGCGGTGTTGATTGACTGATAATTTTTGTGGGGTTTATAATGACAACGTAGCCTCAATATCTAATCCACACATATAAATTTAAAGGCATTCCTGTAATTATTGCATTGAAGGACTTTTTTGCATGTAGGTGCACGAACTGCAGGACTGATGAAACCGTTATTTTGTGCAGGCTCAAGCTCTCTTGTCCCCTTTTCCCACCAGTTGAAAGTAATTGTGGACTAAAGTGAGGGGCAATCGATTTCAAGGGCCCCACCGTTATCCCCGAAGCAATTTTCTGGTTTCTTTTTATTTTTCGCATACGATAATAGTACCACGTGTATGGCGCTTGCTTACAATCTGCCTGAAACAGCAGGCGAGCAGGCGCACTTGCTCTAAAATGAATTTCGACAAAGATCAGATTTTGTGAAAGGGGGTAAAAATTTCGCAATGAATACTGAAACTTAGACTCTACAACATATCCTCAATTGCAGCAGGTCTTCTCAAAGGTGCACCCCCATCTTGCCCCCAGCTTTTCAGTCATGAACTAAAAAAAATCAACCCTCCTTGGATGTCAGCACAAACAGCCCCATCATCCCCACCAACACGTACTTTAACACCGGATAGTCGTTCAACGCGATAGTGACCATACCAACATACCGTAATGTTCCCACCGCCTTGCCTAGTATATCCTCCCGCTCCAACCACAATTGTCCGGGGGCGTACAATCCCCGATCATCCACCCGATTATTGTCACCCTTCGTCAGCAGCTCAACCTTTCCGTCGGACTTCTCATGAACTTTCAGTATGCGATGGACTATGGGAATGTCCCGATCGCGGATTTTGAATACCACAACGTCTCCCACGTAAACTCTATCGACGGAGTTGTTGAGGAATAAGATGTCGCCACGCTGGAAGGCAGGTTCCATCGATCCCGAGAGGACCACCACTACAGGCGACTCGCTCTTCGAATATTGATGTGATTTTTGACACAAATGATGTTAACATGATAAGTAGAGTAGAGATGATGAATGACATGAGAAAATTGGGTAATCGACGAGCATCGAACCTTTCTCGCTTATCCATCTCCCACGATGATGACAGAACATAAATACACCCATTTACACAGACTCCTCACCTTGGTGGCGAACATGAGGCCCTTCCATATCATCAATGCTGAGAAGACGATCATGGCGAGATTCAACAATTGGAACGTCAGTTGTCGCTTGTTTGCCCAGAGCTTTTTGAGCTCCAGAAGTTGTTTGTCGATCATGTCCTTGATCATTTTGATCTTTTTTTCGTAGCCGGGAATGTAATGAGCGTGTATCGTTGGAGATTATGGTGTATCGTATCGTATGGTGTTTTGTAGATTAAGGGGATGGGACAGGGGGGGGGCTTGGATGGAGGAGGATGGTGAACTCCACGCGGAGCTCAAAGTCGCTGTTTTACTACCAAGTACTATCTGGCTACCAGCTGCAAGTATTGCAAATAGCAACATCAGAAACTGTTTTATGCCCCATGTCACATTTTATACATGTTGTTTCAACTTTATTTGATGATGTTTTCGACTTTATTGTGTTTTTTTCACATTTTCTAGTTGATTGTTGACTTTCTTCCGTTGGCCAGGAATTTTATATGATAATGTACGGTCATAAAGTCCGATTTCTCAAAAATCTGGACACCTTTTTCGCTGTGTGAGGAATAGTCCGATTTCATACATCATTTTTTTTTAATAGTGTGGGACTTTTTTGTCGCCACGTCGTCTAGTTTTGGCCGGGGGAATCTTTCTCCCCCCCGCCCCACCCAAATCCGGCACGCTCTATGAGGTCGCCGCCATCATCATCATCAGTGTCCCCGGCCCTCATCTCATCGGAAACCCCAACAAGGCTGTGGGTGGTGGCGGCCTCGTCAGCACCACCCACCCTGAAGCGGCGGCGCAAGGAAGGTCGTGGTAGTAGAGGGGAGGCGAACCGCCGTCATTCCCTCGTCGGGGCGGTTGTCGTCTTCGAATTTGCGTCGCGGGGACGATCGTACGAACGTCATGTCATTCGCGTCCGAACGCTATTCGATCGAACTCGTCGCACGACAATACGCCGGCGCCGCCGTCATCGGGGGATGCGATGACGAGGACGAGGACGAGGACGGGGGAGGAGGAGGAGGAGGAGTATGACGGCGACCGCGCTACTCCCTCTCCGTCGACCGTCCGCCCCGATGCCGACGACGACGACGACTGTCCATCATCGGGTCGAGGAAGACAGGGGGGGGGCGCTGCCTCGCCCACTCGTCGATATTCTGGAAGGAGAACGAGGACAACGAGACGGCGGCGGCGGCGGCGGCGGCGATCGTAACCATATTGGTGGCGGGGGAGTAACGCGAGGGGGAGGAGGAGGACAAGGCGGAGGTGGCGGCGGGCGTCGCCGGGGGGGGGGGGACTTGGCGGCCTCGGATCGATGTTCGCTTTCGTCGCGGGCGGCGGGGGGACAGAGGACGGCACGTTGACGATGACCGCGCCGCCGCCACGCACCCTGAGGGAGGCCGTGATTGGGGCAGGGGGAAAGGGCGGGGGGGCGGCCACGACGGTGAACGTTACGGCGAACTCTTTGGCGCGCCGGAGTTGTCGGTGCGTGTTTTGTTTTTTTTGTCATGCCTTTTTACCCACACCCCAGCGTTCGAGGAGGCGCCCTCCGAATTTCGGGCAATTGTTATGCTGTGTTATTTGTTATTCCGCCTCTTGCCGTGTCCTGATCGCCTCCTCGTCCCATTCCCCCTCCTTGTTGTCTATTGCCTACTTACGTCGTCATTTGCATGGCGACGACCATAAACTGCCACCCACGATTAAAAAAAACATCAGCCGGAATCGTCGCACTTCATGGGAGGTCCACGTCGCGATCCGGGCGTTCGCGATATGTACTCGATGAGATCGGTGAGGATCGATCCCGCCGTGGTCACGACATCGTCGTCCGTTGGGGAGGGCGGTGGAGGAGGCGGAGGCCAGATGGGATACAGTCCAATCGTCTTGCCGCAACCAAGGCGGCGTCCGCCTAGCCAAGTGGCTCGCGACCAAGTGGGCCCCCGCCGTGCTACGATCGTACGACATCGCGGGGATACACGTCGGCATGCGTCCCGTCTACGCCTCCGTCCTCGCACGGGACGATGACGACGTCGCCGTCGTGGAGATCGTCTGGCAGGAGCTCGTGAACTTTTCGCCAGTCATGTCCGGACGCATGAACGCCGAGGTCGTGGGCCTGACGACGTGTTGGCGGGATTTTACGTCCCGTCCGCTTCGTCCCTCCCCGAGGAGGACATTTTGGTGAGGAGGCTCGCCGACGCATCGTCTCAAGCCATCAAGAAGGGATTGGTGATCAAGGCGGTGAGTGCTGGTGGAAGAAAAGGGGTCCCTCCCCCCCTTGATCGTACCCCTCGCAACGCAGACTTTGGGGTGGTCATCGACGGCGGGATGAGGAGCAGGAGGGGGGAGGCGAGATCGACAAGATGCCGACGAGCTTTGACGACGACAAGGACGACGAGGGCGGTTGTCATCAGGGGGAGAAGGGAGGGGACAGGGCGCTGTCCTCCTGCCTCGACCCACCGACCCTATACCACAATCCGCAATTTTGGGAATGAGGGTAAGTTACTATTGTTAAACATCACTCTCATCTTGACTTTCGTCGTGGCCGAAGACTAATCCGGTTGTGCCCATCTCCCCACCCTCCTTGCTGGACGATTATCTGTCAGCTTTGGTGTGGAAGGAAGTGCAAAATAAGATCGTTGGCTCTCATTTTTTCACTGGGGTTCGAGTGAACCATGTGGCTTCCTCAGCGGTTTTGATTCTGGCAATACGATACAGCATCCCCTACTTGGAGGGGTCTCACGACCCCGACATGATGCCTGAAGTCGTCCCCCGGTTCGAGCCGTTTGAGCGCTGCTGCATGGCGATACTTTTTGTGGGAGACAACTGAAAATCCCACAACTGAAAGTCCCACAACTGAAAGTCCCACAGCTGCAAGTCTGAAAGTCCCACAACTGAAAGTCCCACAACTGCAAGTCTCACAACTGAAAATCCCACAATGGAAAGTCCCACAACTGAAAGTCCCTTCCGCACAACTGAAAGTCCCTTCCGCACAACTGAAAATCCCACAACTGCAAATCCCACAACTGCAAGTCCCACAACTGCAATTCCCACAACAGCAAATCCCACAACTCCAAGTCTCACAACTGAAAGTCACACAACTGAAAGTCCCACAAAAGCCCCACAGCTGAAAAGCTCACAACTACAAGTCTGAAAGCCCCATAACTGAACGTCCCACAACTCAACGTCAAACAAATGAAAGTCCCACAACTGAAAATCTCACAACTGAAAGTCCCACAACTCAAAGTCCCACAGCTGAAAGTCCAACAACTGCAAATCTGAAAGTCCCACACCTGCAAGTATGAAAGTCCCACACCTAAAAGTCCCACAAGGGAAAGTTCCACAACTGCAAGTCCCACAACTGAAGAGATCCTAAGCAAAAATTCTTCCAAGAACCCTTTGGAGACTTCATGCGAACTACTCTGTAGCATCAAGCAAGAAAATCTTTGTTCGATTGTTCCAGCTTTCCTCAGGTGTTATGTTGTTAAAGCTGCTACGTAGGAAAAGCTCCCTCTTTAGTGAGGTTCAACTTTTACTCTGGCAGTACATCAATCGCATCAAGGTATACAGCAGGGTAGTAGCATCAAGAAGCAACAGAGTCTTTGTTTGTTTCTTCAAGCCGCCTCCAGATGTTGTTGAAGTTGCCACTTAGGAAAAGCTCCCTTGGGCAACGATTCTGGTGCTCTGGATTTGGCTGCTTGAGGTTCAACTTTTACTCTGGTGGTAAATCAATCGCATCAAGAGGGTAGCATCAAGAAGCAATAGAGTCTTTGTTCGTTTCTTCAAGCCTCCTCCAGGTGTTGTTGAAGCTGCCACGTAGGAAAAGCTCCCTCTTTGCCTGATCCATCTCCGAATGACCCTAATCAAATACACTGAGAAACCTTTTTATAAGGGATCGCTTTGTGTTGTCATTTTGGACGCGATTGGCGCAACGATTCTGGTGCTCTGGATTTGGCTTCTTGAGATTCAACTTTTACTCTGGTGGTAAATGGAAAAGCTCCCTCTTTATTTTGGTTCAACTTTTACTCTGGCGGTACATCAATCGCATCAAGATAGCTGGTTACTGCTAGAATATCATCAAGGAGAGTAGTGCACCCAAAATGACAGACCCTTCAAGTGATTATTGGAAATGTGTCCGTAAGGATAGTTTGACCAAAGAAGTCTTGTTCCCTGACAATTTTAAATATTACTACAATATGAAAAAAAGGCAAAAGATTGCCCAAGAGGTGCTGGATGTGGAAGGATCTTATTCGAGTAGTCTCCTAGACTTCATACTACACCTGCCCTATAATCATGCCATTCATGCTGGATACCACCTTCCCCCTACACAGATAGTTTCCCTGTGTCCTTGTTCGAAAATTGTTTCTCCTTGGATGATGGAATATAACATTTATCTTGAAGAGCAAGATTTTTGTACCACTAAGAAAGCATGGAACAACTCATACAATGCGCTTGGACTAAAAACCATTTATATCAACAAAGCGATCGTTTTCACCAGGCAGCGTACAAATACATCACAAGATTGAATCCTAAAAATTACATAGTTCAAGCTGGTGATGCAGGAAGTGAGGCGTTGCCTCCTCCCAATCCTACGGTCAAAGGCAGTGAGGTCAGAGCTGGTAAATATATTATTACAGTTTTCAAGCCTGGCAGCCTTGGAGTAAATTGTGCTTCAAGTGATGGTTGTGTGAGTATTTCCAAAATTAGTTCCAACTCAGCACTCATTAACAAAGTTCAAGTTGGTGAAATTTTCGACGAGGTGAATGGCGCAACTGTTAGGAATATGGAAGACCTAACAAGTCATAGTCAGGCAAACCTTTGGCATATTATCATGAAGCATGTGGATAGCTCATTGGACATGATGCTTCTTGATGGTACTAATAGCTTCCAGCTATGTCTTATTGTTAGTCTTCGCGTGTTGTTAAAGCAGCAGAATTTTCTCGTGAAATGGACATTTTTGCTGCACAACTTGGCTGCCGAACTGACAACATCATACATGAAAGAAGTGACAAAGACTGATCTGACACCGTTGCAGGACAAATTCATCAAGTCCCTTACATGTTTCTTGCCTCTTCACAATGATCATTTTGGTTTCTGTCCATGCATGGAAGGAACCAAGCCGTGGCGGGACTCGTGCAATAATGATCATTTTGGTTTCTGTCCATGCATGGAAGGAACCAAGCCGTGGCGGGACTTGTGCAAGATAGATATCACGGACTCATGCGAACTTGTCAAGTCACTTCCCTTAAAGGATCTCATAGATCATATGAAATCTGTTTGCGGGTATAATATTGTCAAGAGAGATAAGGGGCGGAAATGCTTCTTTCATCATGCAGCGTTGGCATATCTTTGCATCATTCATCGGAGGACGACCATTATTCCAAGCTTAAAGCAAGGTATATATGAAATTGCATCAACCATGACTTCTTCTGGCACAATTGGCGAGTCTGTAGACAGCCCTCCAGCCACGACCAATGATTCTGCGACTGCTGCTGGTAGCAACAATGAATCCTTGGCCCTGGGTAACTCTCCTCCCAGAAGTGTGTGCGATTGGGCACAGGTAATCGCGTGTAATCAACAATTCGCACCAATCAAGTGCCATCGACTTGGGTGTGAAAAGCTCGTGCATCATCTCTGCCAAATTGCGTGGGAAACGAAAAATAAGCACCCAGAACATCTCCCGACAGTATGTTGCGAGCATCATCCATCTAAAAAGATCACTTCACCCATTGATGAATCTGCCAATTCAGAGTCGGAATTGGTGTCAGAAGACGACCATCCTGTTCATGAGATAAGGCTTGGTGATTGCATCAAATACTGGCCACCATCAGCGATTGTCGGTGATGAGTCAACCGCTCTCTACGGCAATGTTTTAGAAATTAATTCAATTGAGGAAGGAGGAAATAATATGTTTGAGAAGTTTCTCTGGCTAGATACTTTGACATACATTCAACGTTCACAGATAATTGAAGTCAGTCGGAAGATTGGGGTTGATGGGCGTTATGACTTCTCTCAATCAAAACGGCAGTCAGCAGATAAATTTACTGCGGTGCCTGGAAAAGTTGATCAAAAAGTTATTGATGAGAGTACAAGGAGGCACTCAAAAAATTTTGAAAAAATACGAGATAATGCTATTGAATCTTTTGACAAAGACAAGGGCGATGGCAAGGGTGTGACTCGCGAAGAAGGAAGAGAGAGCGAATGGAGTTATCCATGTTGTTCCGGGTGTTCTCTTGAATTCTCGGACGCAGCCAATGATGACTACAATCCATATAAGACGAATTGCACACATCGGTTTTGCGGGGAATGTTGTAGCACTTTTACCTGGACAGAAGAAAAACAATGTGATTGTCCGGTTGAGGGATGTCGCCAAGAATCATCAATTTCGGAACAAATTGACTTTGCCTATATTCGTGAACTGACCCGGAATATCATTACGTACAAAATTGATGGCAATGTGCCTGACAATGCAAAGTTTAAACCAAAGCCGCAGACTTCACTGACAGTCGGGTAAGTCTGTTGTCTCTTTATTACCAATATTTTTACCGTTCATAATGCTTCTTACACTCCCTATGTCCTGAAAGTCTCCACAATCGTGGGAACTGCTGCTTCAGGAATTGCGCTTTTCAGCTCATTGCACACATTCCCCCTTTGAGGGATCATATCATGAACGCGCAAAATGGAGGAGAAGTTACAAGCGCTCTGCGCGATGTACTAAGTCAGATGACCACTTCCAACCAGTCATTTTACTACAACTGGATGCCGTTTGCAAAGGAAGATAGCCTTGTGCAATTCTTCACTCGGTATCAACGTGAGCAGCATTTTGTATTTTTTTCCTTTTGATGGTATAAATCTTACACTGCTCTCACTTCGTAATGTCCGTTCTTTGCATCTGACATCATTTGTAGATGATGTCAGTGATGTCTTAATCGCACTTCTGAATCAGGTCTTGTTCAGTCGGCTCCGAAAATCGGACCAGGTGACAACTTTAATCTACACCAATTATGAATCTAATCAACCTGCCATATCAACTATACCTTCTACAGCTGAACAAGAAAAATCAATGGATCAGAACACAGGTAGTGGCAACAATGTAGAAAACGCCAATAAAGCTACAGGAGAAGAGGATGTTAATGGTCAGGGCAGCAATGAAGATAACGCCAAAAAAGCTACAAGAGAAGAGGATGATGATGATGAGAGTGATGAGGGTAGCCGCTTTTCTGAAGATGAAACCACTCCCAACATTGATGACAACGGCAATAAATCACCTCTGAGCGTTTACTGTGATCCCTTTAGTTTTTTGCAGAGATTCTTCGTCATTGATCGAAAGAAAAATTTGTCAAATTGTGAGAAAGAGGAAGCCTTTCGTCGTCAGCTAATCCGCAGACCTGATTGTCAAAACCAAGTGAAAATCATGAGTGAGGTTATATCTTATTCTCATCATCAAATGCAAAAAAACAGTGAGGTTCTATCTTGGACACAATCAAAAAAGGCAGTGAATCCATCCTGGCGGGATAGTGGTGATATTCCAATGGGAGAAGATTATTTTTCATCACAACAGTCATTTGTGATCCCGAACGGCACTCCTGCATACCATGACAACATTCCGTTGCCATATTCATTACTGGAAGGCTATGACCAAAATGAAAGGAAAGAAATACAAGACAAGACCGAGTTCTTAGATTGCAGCCAATTCGTAGAGAGTATACACCTCATGTTCGACATGGTATCAAAGAAAGAGTTCTTGAAAGCAAATGGACAAAGGGGAAAAGATATTAATTTATCAGTTGTTCAGCTTGATGCAAATTCGTTTGTGAATAAAGCCAACGACGATATTGAATTAAATGATTGGGCCTATCACAATAACAGGGCAAAAATATGGTTCTGCTCAAATATCTCTCAGAGTACCATACTGTTAAATGCCATATCTGATTCAAACATGCAAGAGCGTCTATTGCAAATCATGCAGATGATGCAATATCGGCACATACGTACCTGGAATGTAAGGATTACTTCAAAGCGCCTAAAACTGGGAATTAAAACCCTGGGTGATACATCAAGAAATGCCTTGATCTCAATGAACTTTCGTGTTGATGAGAAGGATAATCACTTTGAGGCATTGATCAATTCTCTTGTTCCGACTGTCATCTACACAAACCAGACATCATGGATTAAATATGGGTATCGTTATACAGGGACATTGATTGACAAACTTCCAGACGCATCACAGACAAACAACGCCACTGGTTTGCGGCGAAAACTTCTTGATTTATTGTACAGTGAATATGAATTGTTTGAAGAGCTAGGGCTGTACGCAACGTCTGTTTCTCAGAGTTTAAGTGACGAATGTGATAAACGAGAGGTGACGTTGGAAGGGGTTGTATTGGACAATATCGCTCAGCTTGCTGAGATTTTTAAATCAACTGCAACGCACTTGACAAGAATCCCTTTTTCATTCTTCACCCACAAACTCATCACACTACTGAAAAATCACTCCATGCTCGAAGTCACTCTCCAAATTATGCAACAATTTGAACTCCAGCTCAAAGAGCCTCACATAAGGCCAAATTACAATCGTATGGTTGGTGATAAGTCTATGTCTTGTGTGCGGTGTAAGAAATGTCAACAGGATATTACTGCACATGGTGACATAACATCCACACTAAAACTTGCACCGGCAGCAATGATGAAACACTTGGGACTAGACTTCAAGAATCGCACCCACTGCCCTATATTGCAGGAAAATGACGATGTATTGGAGCAGTGTTTAGAGTCATTCAAATCATATCAACCCCCACTTTGCAAAGAATCAAATGATAGATTTACATTCGGGCTGTGTGAAGCACTGAAAATTGACATGAACCTTCAATATGGGAATGATAAAGTCACCAAACTGATTGTCACCAATACACTTTGCTTCCTTCAAGTCATGTTTGAAAGAGTTATTCCAGCTGATGAGCCTGCAATAACAGAGAAAGAAAACAATCACACCGACACTGACGATATCGAAGACGACTATGTCCTTCAGGATTATATAATTGAGAATCTCATGACAAACAAATATGACGACAAATTATTTAACATAACAGAGAAAGATGATTTTCCTGCTCAACTGAAAAAAGGGTGGAATTTATTTTTGAGTCGGCTGTATCTCAAAAATCTTGAGGATGTATGTCTATTTTGGGCGAAGCTTGCCACTAAACATGATTCTGATAATGAGAGGGGAAAAGAAGCTTTGAAGAAAATGCTCCAACATTTGCATTTGAAACACAGTGTGAATAACATTAATGAGCTTTGGGATCGCGAGAGGACCACAAATGATACACGTTTGCACGAGCAGGAACGTCCGTTCCCCCATGAAATGACTCACGAAAAACTCTGTGTAGAATCGGTGATGAACACCACTGGCCCCGGATGGACTGATGATGGAAAAAAGCAATATTTCCCTCCGGGATCTCTCAAAAAGGTGGGTTCTTTCTCAAAAACAAAAGAAATGACAATGACAAGCTTGCGGGATTGCGAAGAGGCAAATATATTGCTGCGCACTTCTAAAAAGATGCGAAAGTATGAACATGATGATGGGAGCACACACTTTCAGATCCAATGCTTTACAAAGGACTTTGAAACTAATAACGCCGAATTACGCAGTCGCCATGGGGCTATTTTCATGAGAGACACTTTTGAGTATATTGCCAGCAACGACCTCGTTCAGTCAATGAGTTACAAGTATGTTGATGGTTTGGATTTTGATGATTGGACAGATTTGGCAAAAGATTGGCTCAAGAAAGTAAGAGATACTTTGAACAAGGCTGAAAAATTGACCATCCATTGCATTCAGCTCGTGCGGATTAGAGGATCATACACTAAAAGGAGGGACGCCATAGTACGAGTCCGCCTACATCCAAATTACGTAGAGGCGGACAAATCGTTGACAAACAAATGGCAATGGTATTATATGACATTGAATGAGTTGAATAAATTGATAGGAGATAAGCGCGAATCCTGTCC
>JALLAZ010000623.1:0-14768 GCA_036939755.1 Stephanodiscus triporus | reverse complement strand
ATAAGACAAGCCTATACTTCAAGTGCCGTGAAGAGATCGACCTGCCATCTACAGAGGATGAGCAATTTTATTGGATTAACAAGACTGTGCCTTTTATCAACAAAAAGTATAGCGAGATCCAAGCAAACATCAACTCAAATATTAAGGGAGAGTATTTAGGTGAGTGTAAGATGTACTACTAGTAATGCTCCGCAGATGTGAACGTAATCAAAGGCTAACCAAGTTCGTTCTACTTGTTGTTTGCTTAATATACTCTTCAAGCTATGTTAAGGAACGAGAACTTGGCTGAGAGGCTTGATTACGAGGTAGTACGTTCTTGGTTTGTAGATCCAAGAACTCCAATGTTACAGGACGAGAACAAAAAGAAAGAAATCTTTCTGTTTGTCTCCAAGTTTGTATCAAGGATCTATGGGATTTGTATGATTAATGCATGGTTGAGTAAAAAGAAGGGTTCAACTTTCTTTGATTTGATGACCATATCTGACTTTGCTTACACCGTTGCTGTTTTGGAGAACAGTTATGAGGTTTGGAACCAAGAGTTTAAACAAGAGCAGATGTCTAAGACGGAGTGGGAGGACTACATGAATAGCAAAGTTTACATCAAGAAAACACCCAAGTTCACAGGCCGAAAGGGCAAGAAGAGAGAATATTGCGATTCTGGATGGAGTAAGGCAGGAATTGGGTTCTTCAATGATGTGAGGCAACGGTGGAGGAAAATGTCAAGCCAAAATATGGCGAATGCATGGTCAGACCTTGAACAAGAGTGGGCCGTGTACGCAGAAGATAATAATTTTGGAAACATGTATACTCGTAAGGTGACAGTGACAAGAGAAGATACTTCAAGCGATACTCCTCATGAGGATGGTGAAGGAGAAGGACAATACGGGGGACTGCCAGAGGACCGTTTTGACTTCGGGAATGATGATTGTCCATGGAAAAAAGGGGACGATGAGCGCGAGACTTAGGAAGTACTGGTAGTGATAGGCATACTAGACCACAGAAGAGAGCAAAGAGGTGTGATACTATTGGAAGGATGAGTCTAGAGAGTGCTAATGACAGGGTCCCTCAAAGAGCTCTAGATTTTGATGATGAAGGCTATGCAGAAGGATCAGTGTCGGATGAAGAAGGGATGTTTGCTGGCGTCTAGAGGGTGTGAGATATTGGAATATGAACAACAAGACAAACAAGTGCGAACAGGCTCGCACCAACCGCCACCACATAGGAGTACAAGACAAATGCAAACATTGGGAACTGACCTAAAGGAGATGTGCGATCCTGGATCGCACACCTGAAGTGATCACCAAGCGTGGGTGGTACCATACTGCCATTTCTTTGTTATATGTTTTATGTACTAAATGTGTGAATGATTAATTGGATAATCAGTAGCAGGAGTAAAGGTTACGCATTAGTAATTTGAATGGCTACAAAAATCAAATAACACAAAGGGTGTTTGATAAGTGTGAATGTGCTTACATTGTAAAGTATAACAATGTTTACAGCACAGGTGGGATACAGGCTGCTGCATAAAGTTTGGTTGTGTTTATGGCATAAATAGCAAACACTGCTGCCGTGTAGGTGAGAAATGGTTAAGCAATGGGCATTGAAAAGGGCTGCACGCGAAACGTGAGAAATGTTTACTGGGTGGAGACAAAAATATGTACCAGGCGGAAAGTGATTGTGCACCCTATGGGCATTGAATGTTTATGGGGTGAGTGAGTTGGACAGCTATAGAAAAAACAATTAAACGTTTGCGACATGAAGGGATATTGGCCGCAGCTTAAACATGGAATATGCTACCGGATGGGTAACAGAAAAGGTTACGAGTAACCAAATTGGTTACCACATTGAAAACCACTCTGTAACCATAATGGTTGAAAACCGATGGTTATGAGTGACCGATTCTGGGTTACTGAGGTTTCCTGGACAGATTGGAGTTTTCAATGGGCTCAAGGGGGGATCCGGATATCTGGAA
The DNA here is from genome assembly GCA_036939755.1 of Stephanodiscus triporus. Classification (NCBI taxonomy): domain Eukaryota; phylum Bacillariophyta; class Thalassiosirophyceae; order Thalassiosirales; family Thalassiosiraceae; genus Stephanodiscus; species Stephanodiscus triporus. The sequence continues at coordinate 12,796 of JALLAZ010000623.1, read as the reverse complement.
TCATGCTTCCTGGTCTAAACGAGCCATCAGCAGAACCAGAAACAAAGAAATTCCTTGAAATTTTCTCTAGAGAAGGGGATCTCACAAAAAGCCCAAAGCTTGCAAATTTACTTAAGGCAAAACATAAAGGCACTTTGAACTTCATGAGGTACACCTTGATTGCAAGTTTTCATCATATCCCAGTTCTCCACTGCTCACTGTTTCCGTCCACCTGGAAGAGAAAAAATGGGTGTACTTATGGCTTACACCACATTTGCCTTTCAGATATCTAGTTGCATCACTGTAAGACATACGCCCTCATACTTAAATGAGTCAATGGCAATATTGATTTGGCAGTCTAATGAGCTGCACATAATTCTATCCTATTGAACACCTAGGCACTCTTTATGTCTCTTGGCAACCTGTAGTCAATATTTAATCCTTTCTGTGACCTGTCCAATGAAGATTTATGATGCTCTTTGTACTGAATTCATGATAAACTTATTCTGGTTAATTTGTGACTTGTTAATTCGGACAGTAAATATGACTCAGTAATGTAATTAGACAATGGGAACAAGTAATTTTATTCAGCAACAACATTCACTCTATCAAGCATCAAGCCCAATTCACATTTTCATGTGCAGCAAGTTTTCTATTGTCAATATGGAACAGTCTTGAACTAATGTTCTTTCGAAAAACTGTCAACTAATTGAAAAATACTTCCCCACCCCACCCGATTCGTTTACCATATCCATATTCGATGTAATCCCGCTCATCCTCCCCCCCCCCCCCCCCCCCCCCCCCCCCCCCCCCCCCCCCCCCCGTCACCTTACTAAAATTTCAAACTTGGCATCGCCGGGAGGGGAATGTGACTAGTTTTCGTCTTGATGACCTCGTCAATGATGCCGTAATTCAGAGCCTCGCCGGGGGTCATGAAGAAATCCCTGTCGGTGTCCTCCTCGATCTTCTCCACGGGCTGATCGCAGTACTGCGCGATGTACTTGTTCAGGCACGCCTTGACGAAGAGTATCTCCTTCGCCTGTATCTCGATGTCGGCGGCCTGGCCCTGTGCGCCTCCCAGGGGCTGGTGGATCATGATGCGGGAGTTGGGCAGGGACTTGCGCTTCCCCGGCGCGCCGGCCCCGAGAAGGAACGCCCCCATGGACGCGGCCATTCCGAAGCAAACCGTCTGGACGTCACACGGGATGAACTGCATCGTGTCGTATATCGCGAGCCCGGCCGAGACGGATCCGCCGGGGGAGTTGATGTAGAGGGTGATGTCGCGTTCGGGATCCTCGTTCGCGAGGTACAGGAGCTGCGCGACGAGGACGTTCGCGACCTCGTCGTTGACGTCGGTCCCGAGGAGGAGGATGCGATCCTTCAGAAGGCGGGAGATGACGTCCAGCTGTCCTGACCCACCCTCGACGGTGGGGACGTTGGGGGAGGGCTTGGGTGGCTTGGCGGGCTCGGGGGGGGGGGCGTCGGGATCGCCCTCCGGCATCATGCGGGTGGACGATGCTGCCGCCGACGGCGAGAGCAGTGGCGGGCTCCTGCCGAGGATGGAGGCGGGTGGGGCGAGGAAGGCCCCCGCCGTCGAGGCTAGGAGAGATAGGACGAGGGACCGCATGATTAGAAGCCTTGAGTGTACGGTATGTGCCGACATGACCGCCACCGCCGCACCGAGCCGAGCGAGAGGCGACGACCTCTGTTTTTTTGGCGGGAACGAAAATGCTACTTACTCTACGTATCGTACGTCTTCGTTCTGTTCTTACTTCCGACACCAAGTCAGAACGATCCATACACCAAGTTCTACGTTGGCCGGGACCTTGCACTCTATCTCCTCGTGACCCCACCACCACCCTCGTTCAAGTAATCATCTAGCACGCCGCCGTCTCAAACGCAGCATGTTGTTGGCTCACAATTGGAGATGGAGCAGCGGCGTTGCAGTTCAGCTACTTACCGCACGGGCGTTTCATACCAACTCTCACTTTGCCACCCAGGCGGCGTATCGCCCCCCAGCCTTCTTCTTTCGTGCTGCCAGATCGTTCCATCGGGCATCGGCAGCTTTATTCGTCTCTACCGCCGCCACCGATGAAGTATCATCGACCTCAACGAACACTGGAAATCCCCTCCTGCGCTCGTGGTCTGATCAGCCATTCCATCTCCCTCCTTTCAAGTCAATCACGCCAGAGCATTTCGAACCGGCATTGATAGCTGCCATGGAGGCTCACATAACCGATCTGGAGGCAATTGCGTCATCGTCATCAAACTCATTCGATTCCATCCTCGGCGCCTATGATCGGGCTGGATCGTTGTATTACAAGGTTGCCTCTGTTTATGGCAATTACATCAGTAGTCTAAACACTCCAGATATGCAGACGGTTCAGACGAAGATGGCGCCTATCCTTTCTCGACATCGTTCGAAATGTTACAACATCCCAGGTTTGTTCGCCAAGGTCGAGCAAATGCATGCCATGAAGGATGAAATGTTGGAGAGGGGGGAATGGAACGCCGAGCAAGCAAGGTTGGCGGAGAGGGTGTACATTGGTTTTGTGCGTATGGGGGCGAAGCTGTCCGAGGAGGATAAAAAGGAGTATGCTGATATTCAGGCGGAACAGGCCGCCCTGCAAACGGTATTCATGCAGAATATTCTGAAGGACGAGGAAGAGTGGGAGTTGGTGATCACATCGAAAGATATGGAGGGCTGTCCTCCTGATTTAGTGTCGAATGCCCGACAGGCCGCCATTGATCGCAAGCACGATGGATCGGATGCTCATGTAATAACTCTCGGTCGTAGCCTCGTGGAACCATTCTTGACCTACTCCGCACGTCGTGACCTACGGAAGAAAGCGTTCGAGGCATGGACGTCACGCGGAGAATTGTCGCAAGAACGTGACAACTTGTCCATTGCAGTTAAGATCCTACGTCTACGAAGACGTCAGGCCCAGCTGATGGGTACAAAAACCTTCGCCGAATATCAAACGCAAGATACTATGGCCCAGACACCAGAGAACGTCAACAAGTTGTTATCTGATGTCTGGGCCCGTGCCAAGGAGGCGGCGAATCGAGAGCGTCTGATGCTTGAGACATTCGTTTCGGAGACGGGGGAGACCTTGGATGGAGGCATTCAACCATGGGACTGGAGATATTATGCCGAGAAGGTTCGCCAGGCCGAGTACAACTTTGACGAGAGTGAATTGAAGCCTTACTTGAGCCTGGATGCCGTCACAAATGCCATGTTTGATGTTTCCAACAAACTTTATGGATTGAAGTACGTGAAACGAGACGATGTTGAAGCTTACCACCCTGACGTGAATGTTTATGAGGTACGCCGGAACAAAATTGGCAGTGACGAAGATGATTTAGTCGCCATTTTTCTTCATGATAACTACGCTCGAGCTCACAAATCAAGTGGAGCGTGGATGTCGGAGTATCGCGCACAAAAGAAGAATCTAGTTGATGGGGCGGAAATTATTGAGGCCATCCCAATTGTAAGCAATAATAACAACTTCGCAAAGGGAAGCGGGGCGACGTTGCTGTCATTTGATGATGGAATTACACTCTTCCATGAGGCAGGTCATGGACATCACGGCATGTTGAGCGACGCAACCTATCAAACGCTGTCATCTACATCCGTACTAAGAGACTTTGTCGAGCTCCCCTCTCAACTGATGGAACACTGGCTCAGTGAGCCTGTTGTTCTGAAGCAACACGCAAAACACTATCAAACTGGGGAGCCAGTGCCTGAAGAACTGCTGGCGCGGCTCAAAGCAGCCAGCCTTTTCAACGAGGGGTTCGCTGTAGTTGAATACACATCTTGTGCACTGTATGATATGGCAATTCACTCTCTGTCAGCGTATGGCGATGATTTCGACCTCGCCAAGTTTGAGAAAGAGTATCTGGAGGAAATAGGCATGCCGCAGGGAATTGTAATGCGTCATCGCCCAGGTATGTTCTTCTTCGATGCAACATTTATTTCATTTCCTCATCAAGTTCCTAATCCCATCCGTTTACCCAGCACACTTTGCACATCTCTTCGCCAGTTCCGGATATGCGGCTGGGTACTATGTCTATCAATGGGCTCAAGTCCTAGACAACGACGTATTTGCCGCCTTTGAAGAGACCGGCGATGTGTTTGACCCTGACACAGCCGAAAGATGCAGGAAGTATATATATTCATCGGGAAACACTGTTGCACCCCAATCGCTTTTTCAGTCGTTCCGCGGGAGAGAGCCGGATATCTCTCACTTCTTAAAGAATCGCGGTTTAGTGTGAGCAATGTAGTCGACCTGAAAGTAGCAATAGCCTGATCTCACTGTTCATTAACATACTATCTGTAAAACACCCCTTCGAAGACACTCTTAGTTCCCTCCCCTTTGACTGCTTATCTAATTCGACCATGGCCGCCGGGCAGAAACAGCCCTATTGTGAGCCATTGCAGGGATTAAATCTGCCTATCCACCAACGAGTCAATTGTACTGGAGACCGTAGTAATGCCAAGTAGAAGTAAATAAATTCGTGCAAAAAGGATGTTGTTGAGATCCAATTAACCTATCAAGTGAGACTATGGAATACGACGGTTAGTTTTTGCTGCAGATCTTAAGCAAAATGGAGATAATTATTGGAAAAGCCTGACGCGCTTCATTGAATAATCCGATAGTCCCCCAATGCCACGGAATGACTGAATTTGGCGATGTTTATTGCCACACCCCATATCTTAAATCTGCGATGCAAATAGGATGACAATTGCATTTCAATCCTCATTAGAATACCGTCTAAAATGTTTCGGATCTAACACGAGCTCGTTCTCCTGCAATCGCCTCCATGTGCTCCCGATCCCAATCCAAAGTACGCCCTTGGCCGAAACCGTAATCGATCTTTACGGCACAACCGCTGAGCGAAATCACATTGTAAACTTGGGATTTGTAAACTCTACCGCCACTCTCAGCTGGAACCAAATCATATCCAATCATTGCATTCCCACCGAGTGATGCTACATGGGCACGTGCGATCGCGTTGCACTCCGTGACGAAACGATGGTATTCAGCTTCTCCTCCTTTCGACTCACGAATGAAGTGCATTGAAACCGAGCCTAGATATTCGGTAATTACTCCTCCCGTGACAGCAAACAACGGAGTTAGCTCGACGGGAACATCGGTAGTTTTCAGCCAAGAGATTTGAGGAAAAGTCACGGTTTGTGATGAGTTTGAGTCTCCGGTATTTGCTTCTAGATGATTCTGCAGTGGTAGAGGACGGGGAATATTTGCTATGCCGTCCGACAACAATAAACCATTCACAGGTGTTTCATGATCGATGTGGTTCTCGCTCCATTCTTTCCAAGTTTTATCGCTGACCCCAAGAAGGAGGCGCCTCATTTTTTCAGGTAGCTCGTCGAAAATCACAGTAGTCTGTCGCTTGGCATGGTGAGAGCGTTGCCTCAAGCCACCAAGTTGTGCATTCTCGAGGAGCTTTCTTTGTGCCAGGTCTTCGTTCAGGCGAAGTCTATGCTCGGTCATTCGATCGTCATCCGAAGCATCGTCATTTTCATATAATTCTCGCTGCCACTCTGGCAACCGGCTTACACTCTCGTCACAATCGCGCTTGCGATCTAAAATTATCTTACCAATACATATTAGCTCTATCATGTCGTCGGGGGTTAGGTTTACCTGTGTTCTCAGTCCACAAATTGATATTGGTGCCATGTGTTTACAGCTTTCACAAATTTTTAGGAACAAGTCATGAAATAGCAAAGAAAAATAATGATTGCTTCTTGTTTGTCGAGATTGTGGATTCCACTTGACTCGGAGCATGGACATGACCTGATTGGGGAAAAAAGTATCAACACTATTATCGCATGAATTATAAGGAAGATGACAGATTATTCGTGCACCTACCAGTTGTTCATTGGAGATCTCATCTGCTTTACCTCCATTTCCAGTGCCATAATCAGGAACATGTTGGCATGTGGTGAGGCGTATTCCCGGAGGCAGTTGATCTTCCAATAGTACTGACATGATATCTTCGTCCGTCTCGTCGTCAATCTCAAGTATGAATGGCCCTTTGTCGTCGCGATAAAGACGTCTCCTCCTACGACGAGGATCTCGAGCTGATTCCCCCTGAGAGGCCTTGACACCCTCAGCAAGTTCATCCAGATCCTCGAGGTCTGGTCCGTTATCTCGTTCAAAATCTGTTCCCGAGGTCAAACCATCCTTTGACTCATTGTCCGAGCCTTCTTTCTCACTAGCACTGGAGTTGGAGGCGCTGCTCGAGGAGGACGAGCTTGACAAGGAGTGGCTACTCGACGACGACGAGTTGGAAGATGATATGCTGTCGACCTTGTCCGATCGATCAAGGTCGGGTATATGTTGCTCGATGTTATTCATAGCTACTTCACTAATCAATTGCTTGTTCGATACACGAGGCGTCGCCATCTCTTCTGCCGAAAAAGGCAAAAGAGATGGCGATCGTTTACCGGAAACTTTGTCCTTTTCGCTGACACTTTGACTGTGACTGCGTTTAAATGAAGGTGCTGAAGGTTCAGGAGTGGGCATAGTGCCATCTGTCGTAATGTTGCGAACTATTGGAGGCAAAGGCGCCATTTTGGCTTCTATCTTTCTCTTCCCGCGCTGTTCTTTGTCAAGTTTTGCCGCCGCCTTCCTTAATTGTGCTTCTTTCATCTTTTTGGTCAAATTTCTCCTCTTTTGCTCAGCTAATCGATCTCCAGACTCGCTTAGAAAATTACGGTTTCGAGCAGAAAAGGTTTCTATCAATCGTTGCAATTTGACCAGCTGATTGTCTTCTTCGTCCATGACTGCTATTGTCCGAGAGATTTCGAGAACTCTCGGCGGCGGCATGGCTTCGCAAAAAACAGCAGTTGCAGTGGCTGTGGCGATTATGAGCTGGCTGCCTACATCGACCTCACTTTTCAGACTGAAAGCGGCATTCCTTCCAAGAATCTTCAACTTCAACATCAATTGCCTAAGGAGGTCAAATTCAAGAAACGGCATCGCCTCGGATACAGCAAGGGCATCGCTTTCACCAGTAGCCCTTGGACGCGTACGACATACCCTGGCCTGGATGAAGACTCCAGGCCCACGCACCGGTAGTCGTGAGGGGGGCTACGATTGAAGTACAATTTGTATGCGTGAAACAGCAATTCACAATGACAAAACTACTTCGTGGTGAGAATGCTGCAAACGTACCTCTGTCGTGGCCAGGATTATCTCGGGCACCCACTTTTTGCCGCACAAGACACAGGGCCTGAAACGCAACAAAAAAAGGGAAGATGTCGAGTACAGATTCAACATGAGATCGTTGTAAAAAGCGGATTAATTGCACAACATCTCATCCATACATACACAAGTTTCATATTCGTGAACGGAGCAAGCCTGTGATGATACGGCACGTGACAGTAGGAACACGGCCGGGCGAGTCTGGCAGTCGACAGGACAGATACGAAACCAGACTGGTCGATGTACCTATCCCTCGGCGATATCTCCATCACCGCACCGTGCTCCCTACTCCTCCTGTTGGCACTTTTTCCGACGCCCAATCTCCTGATTCGCCTCTCAAGTCTTTGGGCATTCCTCATCATCCTCGCGTCCTTGATCTCCCTGCGGGACAGGTTGCTGAATGGGATATGCCTCGTTGGCGATCCGTCCATGTGCAAGTGACCGTTAACCACATCGCCCCCCTCCGCCGCCTCGTCGTCGTGACCCCTTTCGCCGCCGTTGTCGCTCTCCGCCCCAGAGAAGGGCGCGTCCGAGAAGGGGGTTTCCGGATTTGTGCTGATGACGCTACCGGGGGACGAATCACCCGTGACGTACGCGTTCCTGACCACCCCCCGACGCCCGACCCCGCCGCTCCCGATCCCGATCCCGACCCCACCGTGCTTCTCCCCGACCTCGCCGATCATGCCGGACTGATGTAACTCCCACTCGGCCCACATCCGCTGCGCCTGTGCCAGGTCCGGCAGCCCTCGGACGGTGGCGGCGGTGCCAGTGATCGTTAAGACGCACACGTCGTCGTGAATCGTCGACCATTCCATGTACCCTGCGAAAAAAACGATCATCGAGGCGTATTACATCATTGAGGGGACGGAAAAGACTCGGCAAAGAGAGGGGGGGGGGCGAATGTGCACTTTTTCCTCGATTTTACTCACCAATGACGTGACAGCAGCAAAGCGTCCTAGCGTGCGAGCGTATCTCGTCCCTGAGCTCGCTCCACCACCCGTCCCTGGTCTCTTGATCCGAGAGCTTCGACGCGAGCTTCCCGAGATACTTCACCGACCGTGCCGTTACCAGCCCCCCGATACGCACGCGCACCGAGGGGGGGAATTCGGTCAACGTGAGAAGCTGGACCTCGTGCGCGTCCTCCCGCTGTCGCGCCGACACCGCGGCGGCGTTGGACGCGGCCTCGTTCATGAGCATCGAGAGCATATTCCCCGAGGCGCCTCCTGACGCGGTCTTCCGCAACGCGGCCATCATCGCCTGTTCCTTGTGGGGCGACTCGTCGTGGGGATGGTGATGGTGGTGGTGGTTGTGGTGGAGATGATGATGATGATGATGCTCGTTCGACGACATCATCGTCGAATGGACCCCGCCGCCTCCTCCGACGCCGCCACCGACGCCCGCCCCACCCCCGCCCCCCGTCCACCTCTTGATCATCGGCACGACGTCCTTCCTCCGCTCGATGATTACGGCCGTCCCGAACGTCCTCGCGACCAATCCCGAATCGCCCTCCATGTCGAAATTCTGGCTGTATGCTAAGACGGCGTTCCCGCCCATCTCCAATACCTTCTTGCACATCCTCCTCCGTACCTTCGCGTCGAGGAGGTACATTAGCGTCTGCCTCTTCTCGTGACTCGTGCGCGCTCCTCCGCCCCCGTGTCCGCCCCCCCCGAAGCCTCCGCCGCCGTCGTCGTCGTCGTCGACGCTTCCTTCCCCCCCGCCGCCGAAGGCGCTCCACTCGAATTCCGGATCGTCCGCGACCACGAGCTCCTCCACGAAGCCGAATACGTGCGACACGACATACCCCGATCGACGGTCGAAGGTCGAGAACGGGAATAGTTGCACCCCCGCGGAGGAGTCGCGGAACGGATTCTTGTCCCCGATGAAGTTCAACTTGATCGACAACGACAATTCGCCGCGCACTCCCCCGAGGGTGTCGTACAGCGGGAACCACCCGTCGATTGTGCCCGCGCCTGGAGGTCCGGGACCGTCGTTGCTCCCCCCCACGACGACGGCGTCGGACGACGCGAGGGGGGAGGAGGACGAGGAAGACGACTGTCCCCCCTCCCCCCCCCCCGCCGACGCGGTAGTCGTCGTCGTCGCGCCGCCAGTCGCCGGATCGCGCCCGTCGTCGTCGAGGTGCGCGGTCCGCATCAGCAACGGATTGAGATCTACGTACACCATTCCGACGCTTCCGCTACCGCCACCGCCGCCGCTTCCGCCTCCGCGATTGTCGTCGCCGGAAACGATCGTCGTCGAGTCCCAGACGTGAAACAGCAGAGGCTCGTCCTGAAGGAGGGTGTCGTCGGGGACCTCGAATCGGAATTCCTCGTTGAAGACCGGATTGGAGGATCGGGGCACGGTCCGCGTTCGTGCCGAGTAGCATCGGGACGTCCGGCCGGACGACGACGACGAGGACGAGGACGAGGAGGAGGCGCCACCTCCTCCGCCGACCTGTCCCTGGCCGTGACCTCCGTGGTCCTCCCCCCCCGTCGACGACGTCGTCGTCGTTCCCCTCCCGGCGATGTTGATGTTCTGCCACGGAAAGTTGGACAGAGCGCGATGACGGTCGTGATGATGATGATGATTCTGCCTCTGCTGCTGTCGCTGCTGCTGCTGCGGTTGTCCTCCTCCTCCCCCGCCGCCGGCGCCGGCGCTGCCGGGGCGGTTATTGCGATCCTCCGACGACGACGACGCGTCGCCCCCCCCCCCGTCGCGCTGTTGTCGTTCGTCGTTCTCGTCGTCCTCCGGATCGGCGTCGTCGTACTCAGCGACCGCGGAGTGACCGCCGAGGGTGACCGTGACGTGCGTCGTGGGAGGAGCGCGGGGGGGGAGGAGCGTCGTCGTCGTGGTCGATGACGACGACGACGTCGCGCCCGTCTTGTTGTCAGGGTGGCGCGCCGATGCCGCCTTCGAGCGCGGGGAGATCGTGGTCGAGATCGAAGACGACGACGAGGCGGGCTGTCGCGGGGAGAGCGCGGCGTTGTTGTCGTTGGGAGGACGGTCGCCGTGATGGTGAAAGAGGGAGGAGAGGTTCCTCGCCGCCCTTATTCGCACCTTGACCGTGGATGGCATTATTTGTTCGGCGCGGCTGCTCTACTATCCTGCTTGTTTTATCGTTCGATATTATGAAACCCTCTTTTCGGTGGAGCGATTGATTGGGGCGACCGGATGCCGCGCGCCATGGTCTGGGATTGGAATCTCTCACTCTCTCTACCTACTTACTCTAGCGAGGTAGGGGTGTATGCTGACGACACTACAGACTCCAAATCAAATGCGTGTTCTATCTTTTATTTTTTATTTTATTCTGGCTGGTCTACCTTACGGTACATTTTTATCAAAAAAGAATCACTTGATACACAGCTTGCAATTTGGCAGTCCTCAGCTAAAAATCAGAGCGCCTCCTCTAAAGTGCTCCTTGAATGTTCTCCTCGAATCATTGCCACTAAAACTTAGTAATAGTAGTTCAATTTCGCAAGTAGTAAACCATTGTGGTCCTCTGGAACCATCCCAGTTCGGCCTGGCTGCGTAGAAACATAGTCTTTTCCACATCGAACTCATATCCCTTCGATCCCATCAGAGCTATGACATAATCGTTAGTCTTTCCGTTGACATGTCCAGAGCCGGGTTGGGTGGGTAGCGCCCAACTGAATACGACACCCTTTGGCGAATTCGAGATGACATTTTCGACGAAAATTGACTCATACTCCTCTGGGATGTGCTCCGCAACCTCCAGGCATATGACCCAATCAAACCTCTGACCAAAGTCCTGTTTCACGGCGAGATCCGCCTGCTTGATGAACCCCCCCGACACATCGAACACATTCGATGCTCCCTCGTACCCGACAATCTGAGATAACCGTCCGCTATTGTTGAAGTAATATGTATAGCAACCAAGGCCGGCGCCGAGCTCCAATACGCTACTGCCGAGAGCGGTAACGTTGTTGAGGATGGCATTCGCAAACTTCCGATCGAATCTGTAAACGAAGTTATTCGGTAGAATATATGCACCAGTTGACGACGCTCCTGGTTTGACCGCCACTGGACAAGTCACTGTGTCTGGATTTGGAAAAAAGGGCCGTACGCACGTGTTCTGCGCGGTCGAGCAGATGGGTATGTTGATCGTACTGGTTCCCGCTTCGTCCTTCATTCTTGCCATCGGCTCCCCGCCGGTGATGTGTGTTGATTCATAAAGTGGACCTTTCCCCAATAGATGCGGCCATCGCTCGGGATGAGTGGATACGATGGTGGGGATATTTCGCAAATCAACGGATGCCCGAAGTTCCATCGTTTTGTCATTAGATGTCCTCAACCAAAAGTCTTTGCACGCTCGTACCCGAGCCAGTATGGAGGCATTGTTCGTCTGCAGGGGATCACGCGTGGGCTCTGAATTGGATATCGATTTAATATGATATTCATCGAGAGATCCGAAGCAGCTGGAACAGTGCGTGGATGCGTTAGTTAGCCGCGTCCCGCATGACATGTGAGGCTTCCAATTGTATTGTACTATTAGGGGCTTTATCCAATCCGTTTTGATATGGCATAAATAGTTGTAATAGTAGAAGCCGCCGACTCCCGTTTCGAGGCATATGGGCGTTCTAGGCAACTTTGTGGGTGGATAACAGGCAAGTTTTTCCATCACGCTCGGGCGAGGGACTTCGTCAATGTCTGCAATTATGATCAAGTCATCTATCCCTGGGTTCAGCTGCTCTTTCATCTTCCTCCACACCTCTTCACGCTGCGCTGTCTGTATCTTGAAATTCGGTCTAAAGTCCACCAAGTCTATCTGAGCCCCGGTCCCTTGACTAATTTCCGGAGGAATGACAAACAGGACCATCTTCGAGTGAAACCTCTCGAAATCTCTCCATTTCGTCGTGAGGTAAAGTGGCTTAGATTTTGCGTCCGGTTTGAAGGGGACGGTCGACTCGGCGATGAAAAAAACATCCACGACATTCCACAGTTCGTTTAAGCGCATTTCAAGGGCGGCCAAATCATTGTTTATCAAGGTCATATCGATGACCCGTCGTCGATTCTTCCGCGTGCACTGGGTTGGTATTGTTACCGGATCGAAGAGATGACCAGACGGGCCAAAGGAGTAGACTCGGTATTCGGACGACGCACTCAGGGTGTCATTAAATGTGGCAATATCTTCGGAGAGGAGGGCACTCAACATCGTCAAGGAATATTTCACGAGACATACAATACAGCCAATGCATAGTGCCGCAGACAATGTTTTTCGGTAGAGATTGGGAGAGAAAGGCCGCAGCCTCCTATCGACATAAGTGACCATTTGAAGTCGAGAGATCCTCATGATCTGCGACGTCGGTTTACTAAGCTAGGACTTGTAGATGGTCTGCCGGCGACTCACCGGACTGTGGGCCTCGCTCGGCTCGCGCATCCATGTGGGAGGAATTGGCGGGAAGGATCTTTGTTTGCCCGCCTTTGATACCTAGTTCATAAGCCTCCACCCCCAGCCGCAGGCCACCCAACAGAGTGCGCGTTCGGGGAGGGACCCGTAGCGCCCAAAAAAAAAAAAAAAATTAACAGTAAACAACGATCAACCTGTATTGCATAGGAATAGTACTGAA